>CAIGRH010019971.1:0-11167 GCA_903798295.1 Fraxinus nigra | reverse complement strand
ATTCGATCTCGTATGCAAATCTCTATCGTCTCGAATGATTTTGAATTTAATGTTTAACTTTCACTTTGATGTTCCGTTCAAGTCCGATTTATGATGTGTTGATTTTGGCAATGTTTGATAGATTTTAATATTGAATTATCATCACTCAAAACCAAATGTTAGAAACAATATTAATCTTGTTTGTTATAATCAAAACATTAAGGTTATAATCAACCATAGGTCAACATACATCAACTTATCACAGTTGTCTACATCTATAGCATCATCTTTGCAGCTTATATATTTAGAGCATCGCCTCTGCATCAGCTTATCACAACTACTTACATTCTGAGCTAGCATCGCCTCTACTACTTATATTCAGAGCATTGCCTCTGCATCAGCTTATCATAGCTGCTTACATTGAAGGCCAACTTTAATATTATATTTCTCTCCAATTGGTTTAAGGCCAAAGTTTGATTATTAACTCATTTCGTGCCACTATGATTAATTATAATTACATCAATGCTTTATAACTTTCAAACTGTGCAAATCAATCCCTTAAATTTCTAAAGTATGGAATTTGATCCCAAAACTACTGATGTTATTCAATTTCATCTTAATTGATCAATATTCACTTTAATTCTGAGTTTTCTCCTAACATAATGAGAAAATCAAATAATTAAGTATAAAGTTCATAATGATACTAATAAAAGCCACACAATATGTTCATTCCACACATTACATGTGTGATTAATATCACGTCTCGTTGAGCATTATATGTTTAGCATTGACATATACTATTGTCATGCTTTGTATAAGGAGAAGTGCTATGAAATAGAAAACAAGAATTGTCTGATGATGATGTGGTAAGGCTATTGAGTGTCACATATAATGTATATAAATACATGTCTTTTAACATAATATGAAACCACATTAGAGAATTGTAATAAGCGGTTAAGTTGTGCATACATATATGATTTAATTTTATCTAAAAGTAAATTGTTGGAGTATGACCCAAATTCCTATTAGGATTAGGATTGGGTTGGGTTGATTAATTGATGAAAAGAACTAGAGTCTTCTTGATTTGGAAGCCCGGTTGAAAAAAGGATCAAAGTTCATCAAGGATTGAAAGTTTGATTGGTAAAAGGATTTAAGATAATTGAAAACTTGGTTTTGGAGTTTTGAACAGCAAACTAGAGCCCAAGCACTTGGTCCGGGATGCCTAGGCACCCATGATGGAAATGGTGGAATTTAGCCCGAGAAGGCACCCTAATTCTATAGTTGCAGCGCTCGAGTGTCATGACCAATGCTCGATTATCGCTCGAGCAGTAGTGTTCTCTGGTCGGAGTCCATTTTCGATTCCGAGTCTATTTCTTTAGTTGTATTTCATCTAAAACACTTGTAATGAGTTCTTATATACTCCACATGGTTTTGGCTCTTCATAGACTTGAGTAAACATAGCAAAACATTGTATAACATAGAGACAAAACTCGAGGAAAGTTACATGAAACTATAAATATTTAAGATTTTAGATCGTGATGGAAGGACTTGAAGATGATCATATACATTTTTTGCGTAGATTATGCATTGGAAGCTACACCTAACGAGGGGAATGCAATTTTTTGGGCAAATCATCGACCGACTATTATTTCTGTTGCTTAAGCCAGATGAAGATGAATTGTTTCATTTCTAGTTAGGGAACAAAAAAATATCCATATTCTTGATATTTGAGTTTGCCCTCGTTATAGGGTTAAACTATAAAAGTGAAGAAGTGAAGAAGCGGTGAGACCAAATATTTTATGGAATAAAGGACTGTTGAATGAATATTTTGGTGGAAAGGCTATAGTTACTCCTACATTATTGGAGGCGTCATCTGAGAAGTGCTCAAACATGTGAGGTAAATTTAAGCTAGTATCGATATTTATCTTATAACGTGTCCTAAAGTGAAAACACCATAAGATATCAGTTGATGTTTTATCACTGGGTGTTGATGACCTTGACGCATTCAACAATTATCCATAAGACCGATGATGTTTTATGAATACATCGCAAATGTTCATAAGGGAATATTCAAAGCAGAGTCCAAATATAATGCATACGACTTTATTTTAGCCATCCATGTAAATGTTAAACCTTATGGTTTTAATATTTTATTAAATATCTATATGTCAAAGTTATACGTGTTGTAGATATTGTCATACAAGATTATCCCAACTTTGGTTGATAGGTGGCCCCTGAGACAAATTGACACAAGGTGCCTTCGGATGTATCATTGGCAAGCACCGTATACCGCAGTTGCCAAATATGTGACTGCTCTAGATATGAAGGTGGAAGCTATGACATGATACAAAAGTTCCACATACCGATCTAGCATATCTAGATATGAAGGTGGACTCCATTATTGAGTGTGTAAGATCCATCATCATATAGGTGGGGAGACATTAAGATAGGATGATGAAGGGGTTAGCGGAGATGACGAAGGGAGTAGACGTATGATGTGATAGACTATAGGTAGATGGCATCTATGCTGGATGAGAGGAGGGGGTGACAAAGGGAGGATGGGGATGATGGGCAAGAATGTGAGATTGCCATTACAGTACTTTATTTCTCCCTTCACAGTCAAGGTAAAAAGGAAAACGTTTGTGGATAGCGCGTAATCAATTTTTTTCGTGATGTTGATTTGATGAAGAAGAAAACATTTGAGAGTTAGTTCAACGATATTTGCCATGAGTAATTAATTTATGATTTTCCTAAAAGTATACTCACTCATCTATGCAATCACTAACTAATATTTTTTATTTTTTAGATTCACACAAAATGGTGAATACAACCATCTTGGGTACATTGACATGGTTTCAGAATGTAACCCGTAGCCATCATGGCTCGTCGACGATGTAAGCCCAGCTCTCCTATTTATGTTGTTCACATAATCTGTTTTTGTTATTTATGTTTCAATTCTTTTTGTTCTAGCATGTCGATTTGGCGATGGAACTTTTGAGCCATTAGGCTAGGAGAATGATCGGGCCAAGATGAGAGAAGGCGTGGACATGATGTATGCATCTATACATTCTAGTGGTAGCAAACTCACACTACTTTGCAGTTGTCATTTTCTCTAAGTTAATGATGTGTGTGTATGACTCCGACCAGGTTGTCTCACATAGGGCCAGCTAGAGGGCATACTAGCTCCGATGAAGGTCATCGTTCCCATGATGACTAGGGAAGCTAACATTGAAGTTGATGATAGACTAGTCGTTGTGAGAAAGAGAACAACAACAAAATAACAAATATCATAATTTTTTACATTTGTAAATTTAGCTTTTAGTCATATTTATTTAACTAACATCTTACTATTTAAGTACAGGGGTGATTACAATATTTTTTCCAATGAAGTATATCGAATTCTTGAGCATCAAATATAGTAAATAACTAACCAACCAAACTCACAAGTCCAACCGAAAGTTGAAGTTAGCGTCAGATTTGTATGAATATAATATAATGTGACACATAGTATATTGTATGTGGAGATTGTAAATATGTAAATATTATAAATTTAATTGTCACTCAAGTTCAAATTTAATTATTTTTTCTTTATAAATAATAAAGATTTAAATACAAACAAAAACACAATACTATATTTAAACATAAATTATACATTCGTGAAACTGTTACGAAAGAGAATATGACTAGTACAAAATTGATGAGTATGTCTTGTTGCATCGCATCTTCCGCATTTACATGGTCAAGAAAACTCTTTTATGGATGATATTCTAGTCATACATCTACGTCCAAGAGTTCACAGTCCAGTTTCGGATGGCAAAAAATTATTAAGTGGAAAAATCTCGTTAGAAACCTCCCATATGACTTCATTTGGCAAGGAAAATATAGTTTTTGGCATATGCTACTCTCTAAAAATCAGCTATCACCTATGACTAGATGCTCACACGAAAAACTCGCCAATTGAACTTTTTATAGTTCAGGTGTTATCATTTAAGTCCACGATATATCATATGTTGGGCACACCCTTCTCGAAGAAGCGAAACTGATCCATTGGTTCTACATATACATTTTTGCCATCTTGAGAGTCTTAGAGAGTTTGTCTTCCATTACTGGGCACTTGGAACTCTCAACGGACTTGCTAGTGATGTCACAAGGTCTATAATTTGTCATTGGATCTTAAAACTTGTGCATTATACGTCTGCTAATAAACTATGATCTTACTTGTCTATGATCATTGCGACGAATATCCACTCGATAAGTATGTTCTTGAGCATACTTGCAAACTACAAAAAATCAATTTTGTTCAACTTCGTAACTCACACATGCCAATCGCAATTTTTGCTACACAGATAATTGTCTAGGTAATTCTCACTTTAAAATTGAAGTTGTGTTTCAATGTAATATCTCTCTTGGTGTTAACCAGTTGATCGATCCACAACTTCATATCCAGACTAACTACAGGCTATCAATAAAGGGGCACACGGGCAAGTGAATAAAGTGTGATTTTAAGCCGAATCAGTTATAACATATCTAGTAAGGAATCACCGTATGTCATTCTCTCAAAAGGACCAAATTACCCCAAAGTTCGGAGAAAATTTATAAATACCCTTTTATTTGAAGAAAAATGCATGCTATTCAAATATCTCCATCCTAAATAGTTATTTTACTTCTTGCTTTTGTTTGAGCAACTAAACTAATGAGTTTATAAAGTAAAAATTGTAATTAAGTGAATATGATTTGTTGATGCAATTTGTATCATCAACATTTATTGATTCAAAGTAATGAATATTAACAATATCTTTGTGTTGAACTTTTGATATATTTTTGAGATTTTAGTATTGAAGAAGATGAAAAACTAACGAGTCATTAGTTTGTGTTGGAGAAATCGAAGAAAGAAATAGACTTGAGTTTGAAATTTTAATTGAGATATTTTATTTATTTATTTAATAATTGAAAGGATATAAATATCTTTTTATTTTACCATAATTCAATAATTTTTTAACTTTAAGTAGGGAATTTCTATCTTTTTCCTTTAAAGATGCCATTATGCAAATTGGGTTTTAACTAGCCCGATGTGAAAGTTTCTCCTATATAATATGCATTTTGATTACGGCGCATAATTCTCATTCCGCGTTTCTTCTCTGCCATGACTTCTGCAAGCGTAAGAAATACTCTGGGTGACCTCAGCAAAAATTCCTTCATAAAGTATTAGGCTGGCTACAAGCTATCAATAAATGGCACGTGGACAAGTGATTTTTAACCAAATCAGTTAGAAGATATCTAATAAGGAATCACCATCCGTCATTATCTCAAAATGACCAAATTATCCTAAAGTTTGGACGAAATTTATAAATACCACTCTCATTTGAAGAAGAATGAATGCAATTCAAATATCTCACCATCAAATAGTTATTTTACTTCCTCCTCGTGTTTGAGCATCTAAACTAATGTGTTTAGGAAGTGAAAATTGTAATTAGGTAAATAGGGTTTGTTTATCAGCAACATTTATTGATTCAAAGTAATGAATATTAAGCGCTCGTTTGACCCCCATAATTCCAAATTATAATGAGACAAATAGTAATTTTTTGAAGAATGTGAAGCTAAAAAAGAAAAGATTTTTTTTTTTTGAATTTATATGTAATATTATTTTATTAGAGAATGTGTGATTGATAAAAAGAGAGAAAACATGAATTATAATTTAATGAGAAATAATGGGGGCCAAACATGTGTAACAATATCTTTGTATTGAACTTGTGATATATTTTTGAGATTTTAGAGTTGAAAAAGATGAAAAATTAATAAGTCGTTAGTTTGTGTTGGAGAAATCGAAGAAAGAAATAAACTTCAGTTTGAAATTTTCATTGAGATTTTTTTATTTAATAATTGAAAGGATATTAATATTTTTTTATTTTACCATAATTTAATAATTTATTAACTTGGGTATTTCTATCTTTTTTTCCTTTATTAATAATGCCATTCTGCAAATTGGGCATTTTAATTAGTCCCATGTTTCCCCTATATAAAATACCTTTTGATTTGTAAAGCATAATTTCATTCTGCATTTCTTCGCCATGGCTTCTGCAAGCGTAAGAAATACTCTAGGTGACCTCAACAAAGATTCCTTCGTAAACCTTTTATCAAAGCTGATCGGAGAGTCCAAATACGTTCAAAATAATCCACCGGAGCTTATTCCGGAGGAGGACAGGATCGTGAGGCACGTGCTGGACGCGCTCCTCCCCTACAGCACCATCACCGGCGGCGGCCCACTTGCCATTAACCATGTTACCTACAAGCCCAATAGAGGGAATCTCATTGTAGAGTACCCTGGATCTCAGCCGGGAAAAATCTTGTCATTTGTTGGCATGCATATGGATGTTGTAACTGCCAACCCTTCTGATTGGGTCTGTTATATTGTACTCCTTGTACTTAATGTTTACTATATTCTGCTACTAAGTGCGCATATCAATGGCCATTAGTCAAATTAATTCCGAGGGAAATAATGAACTGTAATTGATGATTATGTAGCTCAACTACAGAATGATTATCTTGAAAAGTTTTATAAATGTAGGATGAACTCTGTGTTTATGTGTATGATGCAGGATTGTTTTGTTTTTCTATCTAGTTTTAGGTTTCATGTGAATTGGTTGTTGAATTTGTGGTTACTAATACGTTTTGGTCCTGTCTGATTTCTCTTGAGTTTTGGAGTTGATTTTACATGGGCAATTTAGTACGAACAGCTTGCTTTTGTTTCAATAACTTCTCTGAATTCTTCTGTTGGCAGTCACTGGTTTTTTTACAATTGTCTTATTTGAATTTATTTTGCTTTTGGCTTTATGTTACTTATTAGCAAAGCTAAATTCAGTATTTATCAAAATCATTTAACATTTAGTAAACTCTAACTGATATAAAGTTTTGTCATTTCTCCATAAATTTAATTATGGAATACGTTGTGATGATCTCATACTGTGATCTAGGATCTGGATGAAGTAAAAAGTATATCATTAAATATTAATGGTCGGTCATGTCTTTTATTGAGGATAGATTTACCATGATGTCAGAGTTTCCTTTAATACGAGAATACAAATATTAGATAAAAGTAGCTTTTGACTGATTTCCATCAATGTAATTTGTTTTGTTGAAGACTGAAGAGCAATTAAAGATTCAATGCAAATCAAGTGGAATAAGTAATAATAATGTGGAATCTTCAGTGCTATGGATGTTAATGAATAGGCAGATCTTTCCTCTGATATTTTATTAAGAACTTTATGCATCATCAGATGAATTTTCATGCAGGATTTTGATCCTTTTACAATGAGCATTGATGGAGACAAACTTCGAGGTCGTGGAACCACGGATTGTTTAGGGCATGTTGCTCTTGTAGCTGAACTAATGAGGAAGTTGGGGGAGACAAAGCCACAACTGAAGTCTACCGTGGTTGCTGTCTTTATTGCCAGTGAAGAGAACTCGTCTATCCCTGGAGTTGGCGTTGATAAATTAGCAAAGGATGGGTTGCTTGATAAGTTAAAGCATGGCCCTCTGTAAGTTACTAAACCTTTGGCAGATTAGAAGTTGCCCAGAAGTTGAGTGTCTTTAACAAGTTTTTTGAACAATATTTATGATATGATTAACAGTCTTCTCATCCTGCAGATTTTGGATTGACACAGCAGATAAACAACCATGCATTGGTACCGGTGGTATGATACCATGGGAACTTCATGTTTCTGGGAAGCTTTTCCACAGCGGTCTAGCCCACAAGGTACTTCCTGAAATAGTGCTTTGTCAGGGATATTTATCTTCCTTTTGGTACTGATTCTGTTTCTTCCATTGGTTTCTCGACATTGAGGTGAACAACCAAAACATAGTATATTACTGGGATTGTTTCTACATATAATTTCGATAAAAAGACTGAGATGAGAAAATGTTCCTGTGTGAATATATTGTCCAGACATCAGAATTTGTACATGTATTTGCCCTGAATCAAAATGAAATCTAGAACTTAGTTCTGTGAACATTCAATCAATCCACTTCTTTCTCATTAAAAGGTAAAGCAAGCTCTATCTCTTGTCTATGATTGCCTAAAGACGTTGACATCCCTAGGGATTTTTTATGAAGAACCAGAAGAGTGGCAGCTAGAGGAGATTCAACATGATCGAAGGGGTGAAGAGAAGTAGTTCTTCCTCCACTTAAGACCATACTTAAAGAGTAGAAGGGGATATGATCTTCGATTATCTATCGAGTGCCTTCAGTGTTTTAGAGCTTAATTAGCTTCTATGAAGTCTAGATCTAGAATTCATATAAAGAGGAACGGGGTCATGAAGAGAAAAACAAGAGAAGGGAAAAAGATGATTCACAATAGCATACGATTGATTCCTTTGCTCTGCCATCAGAATAAGATAAAGTCTTTGCAATCAAGAAACTTGGGGCCCTTGTTTTGTTGTTAAATTGACTGTTAGTAGCTAGGATTGTCAATGAATTGGATTTTGAATTGAAACTGATTCGAATTTGACAAAATCAATGGAAGATGGATTTAGAGTCTTAGTTTTATAACCTGATTAAGACTCGAATTCGATAACTCGTTAACAAAGTGGAGCAAACATGGATATCGATCAATCCGATCTGATTTGTTATAAATAGTTAGAGTCAGTTAAATATTTTTATGACNTGATTCCTTTGCTCTGCCATCAGAATAAGATAAAGTCTTTGCAATCAAGAAACTTGGGGCCCTTGTTTTGTTGTTAAATTGACTGTTAGTAGCTAGGATTGTCAATGAATTGGATTTTGAATTGAAACTGATTCGAATTTGACAAAATCAATGGAAGATGGATTTAGAGTCTTAGTTTTATAACCTGATTAAGACTCGAATTCGATAACTCGTTAACAAAGTGGAGCAAACATGGATATCGATCAATCCGATCTGATTTGTTATAAATAGTTAGAGTCAGTTAAATATTTTTATGACATATTATTTGTCACTAAAATAAATAAATGTGAAAATAAACAAATTTAGAATAATAAAAAAATAATCAAATTCAAAACACTAAAAAAATAAGATCTATTCACTTGTACACCATCAATTGTTTGTAGGGGTTTATTTTGCTTTCCAAAAAGTTACAAGTTATCCCATATCGATTTCCATAAAATAGAAGCTAAAGGAATAAGTTATAAATAGGAAACAGTCCAATGCATGGATTTCACTATTTGGACCTTATTGGTTTAAAATACGGGTCTAAATAATAAGTTAATTTCTAAATTGATTTTGTTTTCATAATTTCTTTAATTTCGGATCGGATTATCAAATCGGATATCATATAACATAGCATATCAGATATGAATTTAACAATCAAATATTCGTTGGATTATCGGATCGAATCGGATCAGATCCATGAATTATTTTTATCGGATCGGATATGGGCAGATCCGGTTTATATTCGATCCATTTACAGTACTAGTAGCTATACACTACTATATTTTCAATAAAAATAGCTTCTGCAAGTTGTATGGAAAATCCCACCCAAAATAACTATTCCACTAGCAAAATAATAAGCACTAGCAAAGATAAATAAATTTGTAACGACTCGAGCCTCTGTGCTTAATCTGTTATATCATACGTATTGTCCACTTTGTGAAAGCTTGAGCCCATCTTAATCCTCATCGCCTTGTTTCGCATTCCCCAGGATTCGAAAGTGTCTCATAAGACCGAGATCTTGGACTCAAATTCTAGGGAACGTGATAGAAATTCGTGACTTGAAAGGCCAATCGATCATTCAAAAGAATTCTGGTCAAGCACTTGCCTATGAGATCCGAGAATCATATCGTTAATCATTTCGTGATTTTCTCTTTGTTCATGCTATAGGTAATTTTGTAAGAATTGAGCCTCGTGTTTCCAATTGCTAACAAGATTCAACTTAAGTCCTTTATAAAGCAGATGTCTTGAGTTTGAATCTTAAGGGACGCGATAAACATTGATGAGGGATAATATGAACTCAGATTCTCTCAAAGTGGATAGTACGTAGATTTGAGCTTCTGTGCCCAACACGTTATATTATAAGTACCGTTCGCTTTGAGAGAGATTGAGCACATCTTACCTCTCATGAATTTCTCTTACGTCACCAGTATTTAAACTCAAGACATCTGCATTAGGAGAGGATTAAGTTGAACCATGCTATCAATTGGAAGTATGCGACTCGGTTCATTACACTTAGATCATCAAATCAATGAGCTTTCTTTCGATAGTGAACAAGCCTTAATCTCTTTCATTACGAGATTGGAATTGAATCAAGATGATTGATCCTCTTGCCATTGATCGGGTGAGATCTTACCCATAGCATAAACAAAGAGAAAATCACGAAATGATTAATGATGTGATGCTCGAATCTCCTAGGCAAGTGCTTGACCAGAATTCTTTTGAATGATGGATTGGCCCTTCAAGTTTGGATTAACCTATTGTTTATAATGCTTTTCAAGTCTTCTTCAAATGTCGTTTGTGAAAATTCTCCCTGACCGATAAAACTCGTCTCCAAGTAGTAGATAACCTTGTATTTCTTGTAGAAGTCATGATTTACTGCTGTAATTCTTCATTGTATTCTTCCACTTACAAAATTTGAATCCACCCACTTGGGTTGAGACAATAGTTGTTTAATAATGCCTTCAATCTTGAAAGTTTGAAGATGGGAGAAGATAGGACATAGTAATACCATCCAATGAAGAATTTATCAGATGTTAGATATGTAGTAACCATCTAATGAAGATTTTATCTGTCCTTTATATACTGTGAGATACTTATTCTATGTTTGTCTCAATGTTTATAAATTGTTTCGAATTATCGAAGCCAATTTTTATTCATACATTTCAAGAAACCCACATGTGCTATTCACTTTTTTGCCACTCATTTTTATCTACTTATATTTAACAATCTTGCAACCAGTGTTCTAAAAAGCGCGTCTAGGCGTTGCCTAGGCGCGAAGTGTGATGAAAACGCTTCGCCTTGAGCCTAAGCGGAAATTAAGCGGTCAATGTTGTTGACCACTTAATGCTCGCCTAGGTGTTCCTAGGCGTGCCTATCCTAAGCGGTAATTAAGCGGTCAACGTTGTCGTTAATCGCTTAATACTCGCCTAGGCGCGCTTCAGTCCCAGATTTGAAGGAGACCCATTTTTTTTTAAATAACCCTCCAGATTCAGTAGCCGACTATCC
>CAIGRH010019961.1:0-17305 GCA_903798295.1 Fraxinus nigra | reverse complement strand
AACAAGTGGGGGATTGTTATATATTGTTGTATATTGTTGAGCTGAAGACCATATATAGAGAAATAATAAAACACTTAAAACAATATCAACAATAAACAAGAAATAGTGTTAAAGAGAGTATCCAGCGAAATATATTTGGTATTGAAAAAAATAACATAATAGTTGTAACCATTTAAGGATTTAATTGGCGAATCCCAGATATCCAAGTAAATCAATTCAAGTATATTAGATTTTGTAAGAGCAGAAACAGGAAAAGAAAACAAGCATTACGTGAAAAATTGGACAATCGAGTGGAAGACTCTAGACAAGATGTAGAAAGAGAACTGATTATTTTTTGATATGGGTAACCAATGAGATCGTGTCAATTTTAAAATCTCACTTGGATACTAGTGGGGCTTTGCAGGTGATGCATGAGTCAGTATAGATGGAGATATGTTAAGTGAAGATAAACCAATGTAAGTTATCGGTAGGTTGGTACCATCACCAATCAAAATATCACTTGATCCCTCATAGCTGGAGTGGAAATTTTTGATGAATTTACTGGAAATGGAGTATTCTTGAAGAGCAAGTATTCAAAATTTTCTGAATACAGAATGGAAATCAAGAAGGCCTTTTTCATAAGCCTTGGGCATGACCATTAGTGTAAAAGGTGAGATTTCTTTTTTCAATTATTTCTCTATGTTAATAACATGGGACATGTATCCTTTTTTATTTCTCCGTTTCTTTCTACTTAAAAAAAGGAAACTAATAAACGAAGACAAAATAATTTCATCATTCACAGCACTCCCTCTATCGATACATAAAAATGTAGAGCTCTTGAATAAAGTCAAAGGTCAGGCAAAACCAATCATTTTCCTTGTCGTTGTATTGTTACTAAGATTTCTATTTCTATTCATAATTTACATTATACAAAAAATGATCATTTGCAACACTAAAAATGTAACTCTTACTAATAAAATGTTGCTAAAGGGGTCTATCGCATCATTTTAATAAGTGAATGTTGCAATTGGTTAATATAAATGAGTTTTGACAACGTTTTTTAGACGAATGTTGCGATAGACTCCTTTTTTGCAACGTTTATTGAGTGTTGCGGAACATTTTATTTTTCACAACGTTTATCAAATGTTGCAAAAAGAAAAACCTTTTGCAACGTTTGTCACAAACGTTGCGAAATATTTTACTTTTACAACGTTTTTTGAACGTTGCGAAATGTCCCACTTTTTGCAACATTTATTGAATGTTGCAAAAAGTGCGACATTTTATTTTTTGCAACGTCTATTGAATGTTGTAAAAAGTTTCAATAGATTAACTTTTTGCAACTTTTATTAAATATTGCGAAAAGTCACTTTCTGCAACATTTATTAAACGTTGTGAAAACTTTTGTATTTTTTAAAATTACGCACGAGCTAATAGAAACCCAAATCCTACCCTTATTCACTCCTCTCTCCATTCATTCTAAAATAATGTTACACTCACCCTTGCTAGCTAGATATTAGGGCGATTTTTGCCCATTTCGCCGCCTCACCTATGGATCCATTTTTCAGCAACCCACAACAGCCCAAATCGCCGGACATTGGTACTGATCGAAAGCCCTCACTACCCTCTTCAAATACCACCCAACATCTCCACCTATTGCTGCCTTTTGTGGCCAGAATAAATGCCCAAAGTGGGCTGCTTGAAAATTTGAAAAAAGCAGATATCCCACTTCTGGCAACCCATTTGATCAAACAACTTAAACACTTATCTTCAACGACATACAAAATATCTTTTGCATCGTCATTTGAACTCTTGGGAAACAAAGAATTGTCAATTGGATGAGAGTGCACACAAGGTGTTTCTAAAATCGAAGGGTGACACCTTTCATTACCTTCCTGTTCTAGTTGGGAAAATTGTCGTACAAATTGGGTAGATTCTTTGCTTCATTTGTTGGATACAGTGCAGAAAGTCAATAGTTGATCTGATGTTTTTTTGGTAGGTCTTACTTAGGTCTGNCTCTTGGGAAACAAAGAATATGTCAATTGGATGAGAGTGCACACAAGGTGTTTCTAAAATCGAAGGGTGACACCTTTCATTACCTTCCTGTTCTAGTTGGGAAAATTGTCGTACAAATTGGGTAGATTCTTTGCTTCATTTGTTGGATACAGTGCAGAAAGTCAATAGTTGATCTGATGTTTTTTTGGTAGGTCTTACTTAGGTCTGCTGTTTACATTTTTTTCTTCTTTTACTAATTACACAACTTCCACAATGTTTTTGTAGTATAAGTGGAATCTAAGTATATGAGTTCTCTAAAGGAAGGTTTGTTATTTTGAAGTAGCACAAAATGCGACAATATTAGCAATCATCCAACTGAAGTAAATAGCACGAACCAGATCTATAAGAGTTCAAGGTATGGCATGTTTCACCTGCCTAGAGATCTTTTGTGATAGATTGATCTGCTGCATGAAACCTTTTCTATTCAAGATCAAATTGCATCGATTTTTTTGCTCTAATTGCTTAATTATCTCTACTTATATGATTGCTTTTCTTTTTCCATATGAATTGTTACACTAGGTATCCTTTGCTTTGTCATGTATCAACAATTTTTACTTGCATACAAGTTGTCATTTGATGCATGTCACCATCTGCGAAGGTTTTTGCGGTAAGTGGCAGAGTGTGGAAGAATGCCTGTGTTATTCGCTTTGAGACCTATCTCATCCTCCCAACCTAACATGCCCAAAAGGTCTTTTCATTTTGAATTTGTGAAACCCCTCTGGCTAGTAGAAGTGCAATGTTCTCTCGCTGGAAACTTAAACTTTATTATTTATGTGCAGGTTATATCTACGCATTAAGAAGTGTACTCCATTTACCCAAGACAAAGTGTTTGTAGTGGTTTATTCAATGCTTCATGGATTTGAGTTGTTTTCTAGCTAGTGTATTCAAAGCCGATGGGGCTATTTTACTCACTGCTTAGGATTTGTGATAGTTCTTATTTTATTTTATTTTATTGAAAATGTATAGGATTTTTAGGTGTTGCAAAATTTTGGATCTAGACTTTGTACGGATATTGTTACATTTTGCAGTTCAATTAATAATGATTATTGGAGTTATTTGACATTGTTATATTCAATCATGTTTTATGGTTGATTTATGTAAATCACTATACAAATAGAAAAAATTTAGATCTAAATTTTGTATGAATATTGTTATATTTTGCAGTTCAATTAATAATGATTATTTGAGTTATTTAATATTATTATCTTCTAACATGTTTTATGGTTGATTTATGTAAATCACTATACAAATAAAAAAAATTAAAAATGTAAAAAAATGTAAAAATATATATGGCAACGGTCAAAAAATATTGCAAAAAAAAAACTGTATTTCACAACATTAAAAAAATGTTGCAAAAAATTGTCTTTCACAATGTTCAGAAAACGTTGCAAAAAACAGTTTTTCGCAACGTTAAAACGCTAAAAAAACGTTGTCGATAGTTTTTTGAACGTTGCGAAAGGTAGTTTTTGTTGTAGTGTTACTTATGTCAATATGTGGAAGACGTACTACTACTTAAAAAATCTCAACTGATCTGTTTTTTGCAACGTTAAAACGCTAAAAAAACGTTGTCGATAGTTTTTTGAACGTTGCGAAAGGTAGTTTTTGTTGTAGTGTTACTTATGTCAATATGTGGAAGACGTACTACTACTTAAAAAATCTCAACTGATCTGTTTTTTGCAACGTTAAAACGCTAAAAAAACGTTGTCGATAGTTTTTTGAACGTTGCGAAAGGTAGTTTTTGTTGTAGTGTTACTTATGTCAATATGTGGAAGACGTACTACTACTTAAAAAATCTCAACTGATTAACACTTGGAACAAAGTTCAGCACAAGCAGCGCACATACATATATATATCGAAGAACAGAAGCTAGCTAGCTAGCTAATCTAAGAAGATATAGAGTAATTATCCATTATCCTTTCCTCAAACTAAATTTTTGACGCCTCAGTATGTGCGTGAAGCCTGCTAGAAAATGGGAAGACGCCAACTCTAATTGTTAGGCATAAAGGCTGCAAGTTCTTCAAGTGGTAACATTCCCCTTAGCGTCCTATCAAAATCTCCGAACGACAAACCAGGAATTGTAGTACTGTTAAACAATTCAATGCTACTTTGCTGCTGTTTGGGGGCAAATGATTGTGTGGACAGCATCGTAGAATCCTTACCAGTAAGGCTCTGTACAACAGATTTGAAGCTCGTTGCATCAGTCTCTACATATTGGGTATTGATTATCACTACTTTGACCGCCTCTCTATTATTGCCTCCTGCCATGTTTTATCACTTGACTACTTGAAGGCAGGCTTAATTATATGGCTTTTGGTAATATGTACTCTGTTCTTCTGCATAATGACTTGCAGGTTCTGCCTTGTAAATATTATAGTCTTTGGGTGGGGAACTATTGGTTGAGAAAGGGGGCGTTGAAAAAGAGATAAAATATGTTGACCGTTGGGCGTTGGGGATTTGGCAGTCTAGAACGACCAAGACAGAGTCAAACCAAGCAGCTAAGAAACATTAATATTATTATGTTGTCTGAGTCAAACTGGTCCAAGAATTTGATACAAGATTTCTTACATGCATGCGTGATAGAAATTCAATTTTTTACTCATTGTTGTGTTTGTTAAATCTTACTCTTCAACTTACCAAGATTTTAAATATTACAGATTTGAAGTTATCTTTTTGATAATTCATTATTAGTTTAACATAAACATTCTCAAATTCAATAATTTGGGTTTTTGAATTATTTCCCGATTTATTACTTGAAAATTATTATTCAAATAATAATTTGAAGGACTTTTATTTAATTAGCAATAAGAGGAATTTTGAATTTTTTTTTATATATTTTTTTAAAGTTAGAGTTAGGATGTAGTTTAGTATTGTTGAATGAATAATGTATTTTGAATTATTTATCTATCAAATTACGAAGAAAGTGTTGTGAAAGTAAGTAAAAGTTTTACTTTTAGCTAAGAACAAAATTATTTATAATAGTTAAGCAAATAAATCTAAAATATCAATTGGTTATAAATAAACTTGTTTAAATTTTAAAATCTAAACACAAATCTGAGCTGCTACTCTTCTTTATTTCCTCCACTTTCTTAAATAGAAACTTATATTTCTGTACACATCGATGTCAAAAGCATTGTACATAGTATTTAGGTTGGTGGATAATGGATATTAAGAGTTATGAGTACTTGTAGAATTAGATATTATCGAACATTATAGTGAAAAACACAAAAAAAAAATAAAAAAAAATTCAAAACAATAGAATTTGTGAGCTTGTATCAAATTTTGAAAGTCGCTTTACTTTTCCAACGTTGTGTCTTCACTACATTAGGGTACTCATTCCACTTTAAAAGGAGAATTTTCATTTGCATTAAACTTTAATTTATTTCAATTAGGTCATTGAACTTCAATTTAATTTAATTAGGCCACTTTATTTTAATTTAGTTTTAATTTCACCATTTGGTTACATGTCTTTCAAATTAATGATATATAATCGCTTAATTAATCGATAAATATACTGTAATGGATTTTTATGTAGTCAATGCTTGGCGTGCCAACTTACAACTACATTACATCACAAAAGTGCTAAAATAAATTTAAAAAAAAAACATGTACTTTTAATCCAAAGACACTATCATTATCCTCATTTTACCATTCTCGGTTTTAAGGTGTCAAGTAGTAATTACTAGAAAGATAAATTAAGATATGATTGTTGTTATACCGGTTGTATATGTCATTAATAAAATATCGAGTCGGAGCCTAAGTTTGATTAACTTTTGTAAAAGCCAACATAACTCAACACGAGGCTTCAAAGGTTATATTACTTTGTACACATCATATGCTTAGGATGACATGGAGACATCTTTATTAAGGAATTCAAGTCGAAGTAATCATAATCCTAATAGTTGAACTAGTATAATATCGCACAATATCAAATGTACCGGCTAATTATTGTTGGTGACAAGACAATCCAAGCTTGGAGTTGAATTCCAACCTGTAAATAGTGATTACCTAACATATCGTCCTAAGCAACTAATCACGATCCTGGGAAGGCATTTTAGTAGACCAAGTTCCCATGTCATGTCTCAACTAATTAAAGTGACATGGGCATTATCAGCTCTCCAAGCCCCAATTCAATGGGGCCATTTCCATCTAAAAATGTATGCAAATTTCCCGTTCTATTTGAAAAGTATACTTTAGCTCAAATATATTTCAACCTCTCTAGTTTAAGCATTGGAGAATCTCCGACCATTAAACTTCCTATTTTTCAACGATTTATTAGATTTGTCATATTCTTTCCTTCGACGGGGATTAATATTAGCTCTAAGTTCCAGAAATTTATCAAAATGTTTCATGTTAATTTTCGCCATCAACGATTAAGTAATTTTCGTTAGATTGAAGATGATAGAATGTGATATATTGATGAAAATTAAAAGTGAGTTGATGTCAAGTGACCTAGTTGAGAAAAATTAAGGTTCAGTGACCCAAATGAGACAAATTAAGGTTGAGTGACCCAGTTGAAATTTAGTTAAAAGTGCAGTGACTGTGAATGAGATTTACCCCATTTAAATGGTTTCTTTGGGAATGTTGACAAAAAATTTGACCAGTGCACAATATGGAATATTATTAGTTGTTGACGTGTATGTATGCTGATCACATGTATTGGTCATACAACTCCAGCTTGAATGGACATCTTCTGTTAAAAGTTGTTGGACCAATATGGAAAGTACTTTTTTGTCATGTCCTCTACACTTGCGAATTGTAATGTGTTGGTGCATTTTAATATTAAAATTCATTCATTATATTTTCTTTTAATAGAGATTTGTAAGTATTGGAATTTAGGAAAGTGAAAAAGTTGGAGGTTTGAAAAATAAAAGATCATGTATTTATGACACCTCTTTATTTTGAGTGACCTATTTTTACCTATAAATAGGAACATTCCTTGATCATTCATTACAACTACAACAATCACGATTCTTTGAGTTTTTCTCCTTACATTCTCACTCATTTTCCTTGAGAGATTATTGAACAAAGAATTGTGTTTCTTTTAGTGGAGTTTGGAGCTCAACTACTTGTGCAAAGTTTGTTTGAGTCATAAGACGAATAGTCGAATTGTTGTATCGTGGAAGTGAAAAGTTATAGATAAGTTCTGCTGCACAGTATTTTAGGTTTTGCCAATCACAAAGGACTTGAATCTCCCTAAAGAGAGCAAGATATCAGTGCATCAGTCCGTCCGATTTCGTTATCTTCCTATTCATTTTGTAACTCCATTTTTATTATTGAATTTTCACCAACAATTTTAAGGAGATTCAATCACATGGAGTTACCACCTGAGAAGCCTATTGACAACGTCGAAGATTTCAACAAGCCCTTTCGTTTCAAGGGAGCTCATTTTAAGTGGTGGAAGAGAAAAGTCCTATTTTACCTCAGTCTTCTCAAAGTCTCCTACATCTCATTGAGAAGAATCCAAACAAGGTCTCTACCAATAATATGAACGAAGAGGAACTTCAAGCTCATCAAGGGAATGTTAGAAAAATATAATAGAGATGAGTATAATTTTTGGTATTATATCTTGAATCGCCCATCCGATAATTTTTATGATTATTACAATAATACGGTAACGAGGAAAACTTTACACTAAATACGGTAACGAGGAAGCCGGTGCAAAGAAATACACTACTAGTCGCTTCTTTTGTTATCAAATTGTAGATGGAAGCATAACATTTTCAAATGAATGTTGCGAATGTTAGATCTAAAGGGGTCAAAATTGGGGAAAACCTTGTTGTGGCTGCAATCATTGACAAACTACTGTCATCTTGAAGAGACTTTCAAAAGTTAATGTGCCATAAGCAGAAAGAGACGTCTCTAGAGACCTTGATCATTTGCATCCGCGTAGAGGAGGAAGCTAGAGGCTAAGATGCACCTATGAAGCAAGAAAGCAATGGAAATTCTGGCATGAAGGTAAATCTAATAGCCGCAAATAATCAATTGCCCAATAATCAGTTTTCTGGAAATAGTCAGTTGAAGTCAAGAAAGAAATATACGAAAATTTATGGTAAATCTCACAATCGGGGCAATCCGAACCAGAAAAATAAGAATCAAGGCCATCCTTCTCAAAATCAAATTTATAATGCATGTCTTGTCTAAAGCAAAAGTGGGCATATTACTTGAAATTGCAAATTTTGAAAACAACGGCCTCTTACTGGAGCTAATGTAACTGAAGAGACCCTTGTGGCGATGGTTACAAAAATTAACATTGTATAGTACGTTGAAGGATGGTGGGAAGATTCTAGTTATAATAGGCATGTATGCTATGATAAAGATTGGTTTAAGAATTACACTCCCTTCGAGGAAGAGAAAACCATCATACTTGATGATTCTAGCAAAACCAAGATTGTTGGGAGTGGTAAGGTTGAACTTAAATTCACATCAGGACGTGTGCTAACTTTGAAAGATATTTTACGTGCACCATCAATGAGGAAGAATTTGATGTCAAGTTCTCTTCTTAATAAGGCTGGCTTTAGACAGATTATGGAATTTGATCAATATGTGACAATATATATGTGGGAATTACGAGTAGTTTATGATTCTCAAGACTGAAAAATGATTTCAAAAAATGAAATTTGTAGTCAAGCAAAAATTATAAAAAAAGGCTCATATAAGAGTGTGTTTGATGTACATTTTTTAGGAAAGAATGCATTTTTTTTTTTTGTGATGTGATGGTGAATATGTGGTTGAAAAAAAAAGTTATTGATGTGATAAAAATATTATTTTATTGATGAATGTGTGATNTGGCTCAAACACACCCTTACCCGTAATTAAATTTTTTTTCCTACTTTTTAATTATACATTTTTTTAAGAATCACTGTTTAATATATTGTTTTTTTTTCTAAATAATGATTGTTAAACAAGAACTAAATAATTTTACAATTAGGGTGTGTTTGAGCCACATTATTTTGGAAGAATGTATTCTGGAATAGTAGATTGATGGAGAATGTGTGGTTGAAAAATAAGGAAAAGTTATTGATGTGATAGAAAATATTATTTTATTGAAGAATGTATGTTTGAAAATGAGTAGAAGAATGAAAATAAAAACGAGAGTATGGCTCAAACAAGGCTTAGTGTTGAAAGAAATATCGAATTGTTAGAATTAATTCATACTGATATTTGTGAATTTGAAGGAATTTTTACTCGTGGAGGAAACATATATCTTATCACTTTTATTAAGATTTTTCAAAATATACTTATGTTTATTTATTTAAAAATAAAAGAGATGATTTTGATAAATTCAAAGTTTTCCTCCAAGAAGTTGAAAATCAATTCGATAGAAAAAAAAAATCTTAGAAGTGATAGAGGTCGAGAGTATGATTCTATTACTTTTAATTATTTTGTTCAATTTTTGGGAATATTCATGAGACTACTCCACCATACCCACATCTAAAAGTTTAGTTGAAAGAAAAAATAGAACTTTGATTGATTTGACAAATGCCATGCTTATTGAGTCACGTGCTTCTTCAAATCATTAGGGTGAAGCGGTTTTAACTGCATGTTATGTGTTTAATATGGTGCCCCACAAGAAAACAAAAATCACACCTTTTGAGCTGTGGAAAAGGTATAAGGCTAACATATCCTAATACCAAAATTGGGTGTTAGAACTACCGCTTGTGTTTTTCTTGGATATGTAGTATATAGTATAGCCTACATGTTTTAAGATATTGAAAATAATATTATTTTTGAGTCAGATGATGCTAGTTTTCATGAAGATAAATTTCCTTTCAAAACCAAAAATAGTGGGGTGAATAATTAAGACAAAATATTTTATCATAACCAAGTTCTTCTACTCCTTTTTCAAACCAAGAAAATTTCAAAATTGAACCTAGAAGTAGTAAAAGAGCTCATTTGAAAAAGATTTTGGCCTGACTACTATGTCTTCAATACCGAGGAGACTCCACTTTCTTTACAAGAAGCTTTTACTTCATCTGATGTTGTATTTTGAAAAGATTTTGTAAATGATATGTGGTAGATTTACTACTGATTTGTACAACTATTGGTTGTAAAAGGGTCCTTAAAAAGAAATATAAACTAGATGGTATAGTCGATAAATTCAAGGCTAGACTTGTTACAAAAGGATTTAAACAAGCTTACCTTGATTTTTTCGATATTTTTTCTTCGATAACTAGAGTAACATCCATTAGATAGTTGATTGTAGTGGCTATAATTTATAATCTTGGAATTTATCAGGTGGATGTAAAAACTGTCTTTTTGAATGAAGATCTAGACGAGAAAATTTATATGGATCAACCCGAGGACTTTGTAGAGCCTGGACAAGAAAGAAAAGTGTGTAAGCTGAATAAATCCCTATATGGCTTAAAACATGCACTTAAGCAGTGGCATGAAAAAATTGATTCCTACATGATTAAAAATGGTTTAAAAATCAACAAGTGTGATAAGTGCATATATTACAAATCTTCAGAAAACTCACACGTCATTATTAGTCTCTATGTTGATTATTTGTTGATATTTAGTTCAAGTCTGCATGTTGTAACAAAAAGCATGCTTTGTAACCATTTTGATATGAAAGATTTTAGTGAGGCAAATTTCATCTTAGGTATGAAAATTACAAAAACAAGTGATGGCATTTTTCTTGATTAGTTGCATTATGTTGACAGGACGTTGAAAAAATATAATTATTATGATTGCAAGCATGTAACTACTCTTTTTGATTCTAGTGTTCACTTATTTTCTGTGAATAATGAAAATGATGTGATTAATCAAAAGGAATATGCTAGCATAATTGGAAGCTTGCGTTATGCAACTGATTACAATATATTTGACATTGCATATGCAGTATGAATACTTAGCATATTTACTAGCAAGCGAGGAAGAGATCATTGGGATGCCATAGAACGTTTAATAAAATATTTATCTTTATTTTATAAAAAGTATCATGCTGTACTTGAAGGATTCAGTGATGCCGATTGGACTTTGTCAGGAGATTCTCTCTACCATTGGTTATATTTTTACATTGGGTGGTGGTGCTATATATTGAAAATTTAAGAAACAAACCATTATTACTAACTCAACTATGGAAGCTAAGCTCATAGCTTTGGCATCTTCAAGTGAGAAAGCTAATTGGTTAAGGGATTTATTATGTGAAATTTCTTTGTGGGAAAAATCGGTTCCATCTGTGTTAATTCATTGTGATAGCATTGCAGCAATTGGTAGAGTACAAAATCGTTATTATAACAGTAAATCCAGACCTATCAGGAGAAAACACAATATTGTGAGATCTTATCTAAGTAATTGAATTATTAATGTTAATTACGTACAATCTTGTAATAATCTTGTAAATCCATTAACAAAGGCATTGTCAAGAGAAAAAGTCTGGAGCATATCGAGGGAATGGGTTTGAAGCCCATATAAACAGGAGTCACATATGAGGATACCCAACCTGGGGATTAGAGATCCCGAGAATTGGGTTCAATGGGAAAAACGAATTATATGGTGGTCACACGAATTATATGGTGGTCACAAGAAATGCACTATCTATTTATTTATCTTATTATTATCATCTAATGCTTTTGGAGGTTGAGTTTTCTTCAAAAAAAAACTCTCAATGAGATCTATAGCTTTTGTGAGTGGGTTGCAAATATTATAGGAACACTCTTGATAGATTTCTCCTATGTGAGTGTGGAGGTGGGGCCGCTTCCATGAGAATTGGGCTTATTCTCAAATACGTTCATGAAACTGGGATTAGTACATTGGCTATTAAAGCTTATATCAACACTTATATTGTTATGTATGGATAGTAATTCTTTATTTTCCTTAAGTAGTCATAGTTCAATGTCGAACACACTATTGTCTCTGGAGCGAAGGTTTCTGTTTCACTAAGTGAAGGTTCAATGTAGAGCACACCTTCATGATGCATAATAATCCCTATTTGCCTCGTAATCTTTCTTTATGTTTTATATTAAAATTAGTGGGGTGATGTTGGTGCATTTTAATATTAAAATTCTTTCATTATATTTTCTTTTAATATGTTTGTAGATTTTGGGAGTTAGGAAAGTGAAGAGCTTGAAGATTTGGAAAATGAAAAGGTGAAATGGTTCATGTGTTTATTTTTACACATCTTTATTTTGGGTGGCCTATTTTTACCTATGAATATGATCATTCATTGGCCATTCATCACAGCCACAACAATCATGATTATTTTATCTCTTCTCCTTACATTCTCACTCATTTTCCTTGAGAGATTATTGAACAAAGAAGGGTGTTTCTTTTAGTGGAGTTTTGAGATCAACGACTTGTGAGAGTTTGTTTGAGTCATACGACGAATAGTTGGGCTGTTGTATCCTCGAGGGGACAAGTCATAGAAATGTTCTATTGCATTGTGTTTTAGGCTTTCCCAACCGTAGAGGACTTGAGTCTCCTTAAAGAGAGCGAGATATCAATGCCTCAGTCCTTCCGATTCCTTTATCTTCCTATTCATTTTGTAACTCCATTTTTTTATTGTTAAATTTTCACCAACATGATGCACATATGGTAAAAGGGTCGACAAGCACAAATCTCTTTAAAATAAAAGGATTTGAAGTAAGAAAATAAATATAATTCTTGTGATATTTTTATGACAAAATTGTAATAGATGTCCTTAACCTTTGTGAAAAGTACAAATGGGGCCTTAGCCTTTAAAGTTTTAGCAACACCATCCTAGCAGAGTTTCCATCCAAGTTGGAGTTAATAGGGTTGTGTAAAACACATGTTAAACCTTTGTAAAGGTAAAATTGTCATCATACTTGTCTTAATACTAGTCTTTGTCTGTGCAATGCACGGGGATGGGATTCTTGAAGCTAATGTTAATGTTTTCAATGTTAAGGACTGACGAGAGCTATGCGCACTGATTAAACAAAGGCTTATAGGTAGATGTAGATATTAGGGTTTTGTATTTTAGACAATAGATGTACAACACAAACTTTCAAAAAGATTGCATATGAAATCTACAAACTAATATGGCAAAGAAGAGATTTTCATTTTGATTTCATAATTTAAAAAAAAAACTAAAAGCATACGACTTATGCCCCCATTAAAAGAAGGCAGGGAAATGGATATCCAAAAAGGCAAGAATCATAAACAACAAGAGAAAATAAAAACAAATGCAGAATATAGAATACAGATAAAGAACAACAAATATACTGTTGCAACTGCAAAGAAATGATGGTTCCTTAAACCTTCATGTAAACCCTAGAGATTATGTGAAACAAAATACCAAAATTACAAAGAAAATATTGAATATCCAAATAGAATGGCTATGAAACCATAAGGTGCTAATATATTGTCTTCACCCCGAGTGAACAACTGACACAAACAATCATAACAGTAATTCTCTATTCGTTGCATGTATGTTTCTTTGTAGTGTAAACAACTCGTGTTGTAGTTTTTGCAGCAGTAATGTGCTCCATAGATAAAACTTGGGTTGCAGAGCAGATAACGTACGTGGTCGTTAACAAACCTCGAATATTTTTTGGCATGAGAAAATATTTGTTTCAAATAACATTTAGTGGCTCCCACGCATTTTATGCAACGTGAATTATACCGCAAGTGTACAGTCTCAAGTTTTGTAATATAGTAATGGAGTTAGAGTGTCGAACCACATGGATTGTAATTCAAATGTCTACTAAGTACTATAATTATATGACCTCTATTTTATCTAGATGAATGAATTTTATAATCAATATTTCTTTTAAACTAATATGTAACGAATTCAACAAATAAATGCAAACTAGAAGAATAATCAAGTGAGGAAGCCTAGTGTTATGATTTCATCTAACTATACAATATGATTCTAAAAAATTTGGTTATCTCTAATCAATTTTCCATGTTTATAAATAAGAACCCCAATGTAATTCTACTCCCTCTCTTGAGTGTCGGATAAAAACTAATCCTAGAAATTAATTCCAATATATCTATTTCGAATTAAAATCTAGAAATTATCAAGTTCGTGATTTTTTTAAGGAGTAAACTTCATAGATTCTATACTTTCTCTTGAAACCTATAAAATTTATGTTGTGTTAATCTTATGATTACGCCTAAATTCCCCTTTCTTGAGTACCGAAATTAACTAGCATCTACTCATTCAATCAGTGGCCAATTAATTGAAAGCATTAAAATCATAACACAAATAAACGGAATGAAAAATTTCATAGAAATAACTAAAATAATTTCAAATCATACTATCGAGTTTTGGTTACAATCAAACCCTAAAAGAATAGTTTAGTTCATGATAACAAACATGAAATTTATACAATTCAAAATAAACAACATAAAGAAGAAAATAGATAAAACTAATTTTTGGATAGCTCTTCAATCTTCTTCTTTGATATTGTTTTTGCCTCCCTTTGATTTCTTGAATTATGCCAACTTTGTTTCCTTCAATTGTGTGTTGAATTCCCCCCTCAAAAGTCGTCTTTTGGGGTTGTATTTATATCATCATGAAATCTTGAATGAGTTGGAGTTATATTGGCCAAAAAAGAGTCTAGAAAAATCAAAAACATATTTCTCGCAAAATAGGCACCTCAGTGGCACTGTAGCAGCGCAACACTGCTGATTTTCAGCAAAACAGGCGTTGCGGCGCCCATCTTCAGGTGGAAAAATTGCACTATGCTTCTTTTAGAGTTTTTATCATAACTTTTTCTCCTAATGTCTTGTTGAGGTGATTCAAGATGCTTTCACTACAATAAAATGTACTTTTTTACGGCACACAAAGCATCCATAAAAACCTCTTTAACGTATGCGGCCGCACGCCATATAAAGTATGTCGTAAAAAGTGGTGTACCTTTTACTGCATGCAAAGTATGACGTCTATAGAACGCCGTAAATGAGTTTTACAGCGTTCAGCTGCACGCCGTAAAAGGTACACCACTTTTTACGGCATGTGACCATGCATGTCGTAAATCAGTTTTATGGCGTGCATCTGCATGCTGTAAAAATATATATCACTTTTTACGGCAAGTTAAAATGCATGATGTAAATGTTTACGGCATGCTTTAAGCACGTAGTAAAATGTTTTGGAATTTACGACATGCTTATGCATGCCATAAATATCAATTTAGTTTTTTAAGAATTATTTATTTATTTGGTTACCGATAAACCTATAATAATAATGAAACAAATTTAATACATAAATAATCAAGGTTTCCAATGTTTCGATAAATAAAACTATTGAATACGGTTTAATATAATATGTCAATATAAGAATCAAATTAACGTGACAGAAGACGAATGAGTTGAAAATTAATGTGTTAAGAATCAAATCGGAACCAGGGCCATCAAGGCTGAAAACTGTTTTTCCAGACGTTTGAAGATACCATATGACAACAAATTGATAAACAAATTGCGCCAAAATATTCCTCCACATCACATTGCTGATAAAGTTTCCTTTCCTTCCAACTGGTAATCTCTTCATTAAGTCATCATTGGGAGGTTTAGTGGCCAGTGCAAGCACACCTAGAGTATCCATGATCGTGTTGACCCATAGAAGCTAAACAGCCATAAGTGGAGTATTGCCTGAAAAGACGTCAACAGAACATAAGTCTTAATGAAAACATAAATTGTAGTAGTTATTATATTGTATAAGAGAAACTTGACATGGAGATTGGTGAGTTTACCTGTCAAGCTGAAGAGAAGTTGACAATAAGAGCAACCACATTAACTGTTAACTGAAACTGAACAAATTTCTGAATATTCACGTAAAATGAGCACCCCAATTTTGCCACGGTAACAATGGTAGAGAAATTATCATCTAGAATTATAACATCAGAACTCTCTTTGGCCTCCTGGAAAATTATGAACCAGTAACCAAGTACCAATACAATCAGAGAAAGAGAGCCCAGCCTCCAAATGTTAGATACTGGGGACTTATCAAAAGCTCCAAATGACAATGGTCAATGATGATCGTGTTAAAAATTGGAGAGGGAAAAACATATATTCATAATCCCTCAACCCCATATCCTAATACAACTAAATGTCTTCTCAGTGTGAAAACTGGTCCACGCTAGAGTGCACTCAAAAAGTAGGGAAATGCCTTTCTTGAGGAGCTAGAACAAGCCAAAGTTAAATCAGCCACAAAATGAGGTCTAAATACAAGAATGACATAAGATCTCCGAAAACAAATAATAGTAGTGACCTTCTATTTATAAAGGTTTCTTATAGATACATATATATCAAAGCCCAATTAAACAGGCAGAAACACGGAACAAAACTCATTACGAAAACAAAATAGTATTGGATTATATCATAGAGTAGAAGGACAGACAACTAAACAAATACAATCATTAAGTAAAGCTGCAATGTTAGTGGAGTCAAAAGAGGCTCTAAAATGTATTTTTAATGCTCTTTCCCCTGTCCAAGCTCAAGATGGTTGAATGTTTTTACAATGCCTGAGGTAATTCATCAAGTTGTCCACTGACTTATCAACTATTTATTATGCTGCTAACATCATTCTTTCCTACCAAAATAAAGGGACTCATCTTGAACAAAGAAAATAATTAAAAGCAAAGGAACATTGAATTATATGAACTCATTTTCCAATAATATTCTACTCTTCACTGGATGTTTCAATTGAAGGACCCAGTGAAGCAGTCAATTTTTTGCACATTCAAGTATATTGTACATAAAATAAATTGTTCCATAATGCCTCAGGAATCTGATTACATTAGGATTACCTCAGAATCTTATGCAAAAAAAGATGGTGCAGGCATATAGCTAAATCGCCAAGGTATCTTATAACAGCTAATTCTGCAAGATCGAGGAGATGAAATCTAGATAGGAATGCACACAAATCATCATTACTCTAACTGATTCTCTATAAATTGAGACTAAAGTATAACGGCCTAAAAGACCAGAAAAACATTACTACCACAAATTGCTGATGGTGTTAGAAATAATTCTTCCCACTTTCCACTGGTTACAACCCACTTCATCTTTTTAAGAGAAAAGAACTAACATGAACCTTTCATGGAAAGAACGTGAGAAAATAACAAACCATATATCAGGTTCAAGAATTTATAACTCCATCTCACTAAATTCAGCAATACCCAGACTTAAGATTATTTAATCCTACATCATTAAAATCAAATTAAATGATCAAAACTAGTTCATTATCAAGAACCCAAAGTCAACAAAATCTCAAAAGCAATCAAAATTCAAAACCAAGACCTAATAATTTTGACACCGTTTTTAATAGTGGGCTATCTGTTGGGAACTTACTTAATCATGCGCAGCGGAA
>CAIGRH010019956.1:0-13218 GCA_903798295.1 Fraxinus nigra | reverse complement strand
TTGCCCAAAGAAATTGAAATGACTTGACAAACCCAAAGGAAGCAGCAAGTACAGCATATTGAACCCAAAGTGGCATACCAGAACTTGTGTACAGTATTAACTTTTCAAGCTTGTCCAAGTTTTGCATAGAAACATATAGCACCAAGGGCATATTTGGTATGCTGTACTGGCAGCAGGACACAGGAAAACGAACAAGCATTTTTAGCTTCTTTTTCTTCTCTACTCTTGTCTAGTGTTTTCCAATTCAAGCTATCAAATATGTCCCAAGTGATTCAGCAGTTCACACACTCTATTTGCTCATTGTCCACTTATTATCTTCCTCACTCTATGGTTGAAACCTGTGAACTAGTTTCCATTATTTGTGCGCGTTTACAGCAACTGTTTTGTTTCTCGAGGAGCAGAGAATTTATATCTGGCATTGAGATTTTTCATAATTGACCCTTCCCCATGGTTCCTAAACATAAGATCTTGAAGTCTTCTAAGCAGTGATAGACTCGTAGTTATCACATTCTACTCCTCAATATCAACAGAATATTCACTTGTATAAATTTTGTAAAATTCTATAAATTGNAATTCAAGCTATCAAATATGTCCCAAGTGATTCAGCAGTTCACACACTCTATTTGCTCATTGTCCACTTATTATCTTCCTCACTCTATGGTTGAAACCTGTGAACTAGTTTCCATTATTTGTGCGCGTTTACAGCAACTGTTTTGTTTCTCGAGGAGCAGAGAATTTATATCTGGCATTGAGATTTTTCATAATTGACCCTTCCCCATGGTTCCTAAACATAAGATCTTGAAGTCTTCTAAGCAGTGATAGACTCGTAGTTATCACATTCTACTCCTCAATATCAACAGAATATTCACTTGTATAAATTTTGTAAAATTCTATAAATTGAATGTAATACANATCCCGTGTTTCATGAACGGACCAAACATATTGAAGTGGACTGTCACTACAACCAGGATGTCTATGATTCCAAAGTCATTGCCCTTCGTCATGTTTCCACTACTCACCAGGCTGCAGATATCTTCACAAAATTCTTGACTAGTCATCGTCATAATTTTCTTGTCATCAAATTGATGCTTGAGGACTCACCAGCATCAATTTGAGGGGGGTATCAACGGAATATTCACTCGTATTTAGTTTCTATTTATAAGTCGCGTAGAATCAGGGATATTATTTAGTATATAGCATAAAATCTTTCCTTGTATAAACTTTGTAATATTCTATAAATTGAATGTAATACATACTGAGAAATCATTCAGCAAAACTTGTCACTCAAACCCGTGTTAGACTAGTACTAGCACATATCAACTGTCGAGGTTTGCAGTAGGTCACTTTTTGCTCAGATGCATTTCGGTGTATCCTATCTTTGTGAAGCCATTGATGAGTTATATTAAAATTCTTATGCACTAGCAATCAATTCAAATTTGCTCTTATAATATCAGGAGTGGATATTTGGTCTGATTAAAATAAGGTTTTGAATCAAAGCTTTCCCATGGTTATAAATGCAGCAAGGATCACGTTTGTTGGCTGATTATGAAGTGACTTGGGATAAAGACGGCTTCTTTAAAAACTCTAGAAGCCAACCTGCTGAAAGGAGTGGATGGGTGCCTGCAAAATTGGGAAATTATAGTTCTGAAGATTCTAGGCATACATCACAGAATTCTTGGTTTACTGATAATGCCCGTCGAAAGAGGTTCAAGGTTTGTAAATCCATCTTCAACAGAATTTTATATGTGAAAAAGTACTTGACGATCTTTCTTTAGCATATATCACGTAGCTTTCTGAATTCGTGAAAGATCAAGTGCATAGTTGTTCCCAATTGGCTTCGTCGTCTTTTTATAAAAAACTAATTTTGGAGGAAATAACTTTCTTGAATGATTGTCTATTTCTGTTCTTCCAGAGAACTAGGGAAACTCGAAGATGCACATATTGTTCCTCATAGTTATTGTGAATTGCAGGAATGAGAAATTGATTGATCTGAAAAGATTCCATGGTTGAGCTCATTGACATGGATGTTTTTGTGGAGTAGTAAAAGGTGAGTTGTTTATGATGTGGTTTGGCCCCATTTGCTGTGCAAGTTCCGTGTATGTTTAAATATGGATGATCTTAATTGTTCAAGTGGATCAAAGGGTGCAACCAATCCCTCATCGAGCATGCATGGTGTATTGTGCATAGCTCAATCAATGTTGGGAAGGTTTATTCAGTTCTTTCTGTCTTCATGAAATTATTTTGTGGGGTCTGGTCTTCCCATAACAAGACTATACACAATCATAAACAGAATGGTGAATGCAAATATTCAGTGCTAATTTGGACAAGGATGTAGAGTTACCTTATGGATTATTTATAAACTACATCAGGAACTAGGCTGCTGTCGAACTAAGAATGTGATGTTTTATTTATGATTTTTTTTTTAATTTTTTAATCAACATTTAAAATTGAGTTATAGCTTATGCATTTCATATCAAGCTGATCCTAAATGAGTTCTAATTAAATTATATATGATTTTTGAGCTCATTTGATGGGATTTTTTTTTTTTGTTGTCTAATTCTATATAGACCTTATATGGCACTGAACTCAGAAATATGTTCTTTGTTTAGGGTTACTGATGCCGAAGTAACTTAAAATAGCTTAATTTAAAATTGTGAAAATTGCAACAGAGGTCCCAAACCTTTCAATTTACTACAAAAATACACCTTAACCTTTAATTTTTGCGGCTACTGTTTCAATCCTTTAACTTCCGTTTTATTTGAAGTCCATTTGACAGATTTCATTGACTTATCCTTTAGCCAACCCAAAAATTAGAACTTCAACTCAACTTGATAAATTAAGAGAAGGATAAAATGGTAAATTTATATTTTTTTATAATGAAATAATTAAATAAAAAATAATAATATGAAGATGAATGTTTCAGCTTCGTCCACCCCCACCCCCACTCCCACCCAAAAACCAGCCTCCGCCACAACCAAAATTTCAAACACCACCGCAAAATCGATAGATTAAAACCTCAGATTGGTTAGGAATTTCAAGTTCCTATCTCAGGTTGGATTTTACCATATAAATTGATTGTTATCAAACCTCAGATAAAGTATGTACAATTCTCGATGGGGGAAGGAATAGGCATCATAGCCATATTTATGTCAAACTCGAGCTCTTCAAGAGAGTGTAGCATTCCAATTTCTCTTGGAATGGGACCAGAAAATTATTACGAAACCATAGAATTGAAGGTTTTGTCAAGTTTGAAATAGATGAAGGGATATTGCCAATCGAAGTGGAGATTGTACTTGTCAGATTGTTATATCCCAAATTCAGTTGTCATAGATTTCTATAGGATTAATAGAAAAATACTCTCTATAAATGTTTCAATTTGCGATATACCCCACTGGCTATTGGAAATTACAGAAAACTCCCATATTTCAAGCGTTTTGTGCAAAAAGTACCATGTCGTCAGCGTTCATCTCGTGTGCCGTTAAATCCCAAGGTAAAAGGGGGAAAATGGATAAATAAGTAAGGTCTAATACGTCAGTTTATATTTTCATCTTTAATAACACCCTCCCAACACGAATAGGGGGGTTTTGTGCAAGACGAAGAGACGAAGGTTGAGAGGATTTCGGTTGTTAACCCACGTTGTACGATCAGTTTCTTGTTTACCACAATCATAGAGGTTTTCTTGAGGTGTTCTGAAGTTTCAACAAATATCATTCTTCAGTGAAGGTGTTATTTGTTGCAGGTCTTGAACTGATTCTTGTACTATTCCTTGTTCACATTATCATCCAGCCGGATACAAAGACTACACAATGGCTATATACACTGGTGGTGTCTTTTTCGATAAGCCGGATAATGTCAAGTATGAATATGGTACGATGATGCTTGTGGACTTTGTGAGAGCTAAATACTTCAATAGGGAATGGTTCCAGGCTCTTGAGTATGTTTGTGGTGACTGTGGGCCTTTAGAATTTTACTTTAGGATGCAGAAAGATAATTTGGGTATTACTTTAAGGAGGTTGCATAATGAATATAATGTGAGGGTGATGTTGAAAGACCTTAAAGGATATAGGTTGTTTGAGATTTATGTAGTTGTGCCTAGCCAGACAACAACTTTAGCTCAAGAACCATACCAAAAACCAATGCTTGAGGTCCCAAATAGTGGTGCCCGTAATTAAGGGGGTTGATAATAGTGAAATTATCACGTTTTTCATCTACTAATAATTGCATTGTCATGATTTATAGGCGCCTAAATGTCCCAAGTACACTTATATTTTGGTTTAGATTGAAATGAACGAATATAGTGGAAATTAGAAGAAAATAGCGAGAAATGACCAAAATGGAAGAAAGTGAAAGTTTAAGGACTAAAGTGCAAATACTCTAAACTTGTTTCTAATCTTGGGATGAAGATTCGAGAATGGTAGATGTCAATTGGATGAAGAAAGTAGTCAAATTGATGAAATATAGTGAAGACATTATCGAATATCAACTTTCAAGATGAAAAGTTTTGCATCGGTTTTCAGCCTTATATTGAGACCAGTTTTTGACATAGAAAACGACCGAATTTGAAGATGGTATCTGGAGCAAAGTTGTAGCGCTTTGAGTTAGCTTTTCAACGCATCTTGAATCACCTTAATCGGACATCATGAGAGAAAGTTATGGCCCAAAAATGCTGCAAGTCAGCCTTGACTGAGGCTGCCAAAATCCTCAAATCGAGCGCCCTAGTTTACACTTGGCTCGCGCCTCAAGCCAAAACAGGGAAAAAAAATTAGTTTCCTTATTTTGTTTTGGTAATGTTTTAGGCAAATTTTTGAGGAATAATAAAATGGGAAAATTTCGTGACTTCGAGGGAGAATCGTATTGAGTACAAGGGAGTTTCATATCATTTTTCCTCTCAATTCTTGCTCAAGAACCTCATGTAGAACTAAATCCATTTGTGAAGATTGGAAGGAAATCGGTTGCTTTTGGAGAATTCATCGTTCCGTCAACAATTCTAGAATTTAGATTTCCTTTCAATTATATTGTTTTGAAATTGACTTATCCTTTATTAAACTCGTTATGGATCTAGTTTCGCTTTTTTCATTGATTAATTGAAATAATTGTTGAGTTTCAATTTTGATTGTTTCATTGGTGTGATTTAATTATTGTTATATGTTGATATATATAGTCGTTCTTTGAATCTAATTTCAATGAATGATGTAAAATTATGCTATATGGAATCTATGTTTTGGAATTATCATAGAATTGATCGAGTATTGTATTAAATTTTTCGATTAGAGTATTAGGGTAAAGATCTCTAATTGAGTATTATGAATGGGTGATTTACTTTGATTATCCAAACCAATCGAGGAAATTTCGACACTTCATTATTTTGACATTGATATTTGAATTCAATTTAATTCGATAAACAACTAAATTTACACAATTTGCATAAGGAACCCAAAGACTTGATCCTTTGAGTTAAATTTCTATCTCCCTGTGGAATCGACACTTCAAAGCTGTGTTACAACTACCGTATTATACTTTGGGTGTAATCAAAGGTGAAGTACCACAGAAGGTTGCTATTTTCCGGTGTTTGATGTGGATGAATGTAATTTGGGTGATGTGAACATTGGTGACTGTGTGCTTGAAAATGTAGATGAGGTGTGGTCGCAATTTGAGGAAACACTTACGTACGAAGCTGGAGTTGATATTTCTCAACCAGATCAGCGTGAAGAGAACCTAAAGATGGGTGAAGAAATTCCGGACGATAAAATGGAAAATGACATTGAAGGCTTTGTGAAAAGTGATTACAAGGTCGAGGATAAACCCGAAGCTGGTGACGAGGTTGAAGAACAAGTTAATTTTGGTTTTGGATTGTACGATGGGAAAAAAGTTAGAGACTCAAAACACCGACTATAGGGAGTCGGATGAATTACATAATTTGAATAGTGAAAAAGATGAAACAACATCCAGACAGAGGGGACGAACAGATGAATTCAATCCGTCGACCGACATGGAGCAGCCAAACTTTCGAAAAGGTTATCAAATCCCAACTGATATGCTAATACGTTTTCAATAATACCCTTTATGTATTCAATACGTTTTGCTATATCCACGTATAAAATGGTTGTTTTGTAAAACCTCCTTGAAGAAATATGGTTTGTGTTTTACATCCCCCACTTTTTTTATTTTGTGAGCTATATGTATGGTGTTCGAGACGAAAACAATTTTAAACCGAGCTTAAATTGAGCATTCTATGACATCAAACCGGGAGATCAAGTATGTCAAGGACGAATGGTATAGATTACAAGCAGTATGCAAGGAGAAATCATGTCGATGGCTGTTGTACACAAGCAATGTGAAAGATGAAAATAGTTTTGTGGTGAAGACTTACAATGATAATCACATTTGTGCATTGGTATACCGGAACAAGCCGCTAACTTCGAAGTACTTAGCCCCATAGGTACTTGTTTTCATAGAAGGCTGATCTTAATATGTTTGAGCGTGTTTTTTTTATTACTGGACCAAAGACTTGGCAATAAAGATATTACGTGGCGTCGTGGTTAACCAATATAAAATTTTGTGGGATTATTGCAAGCATTTAAAACATACAAATGTTGATACAACTACGTAGTTGGAGGATCGTGTTAGGGAGTTTAAAAGATTGTACAAATGTCTAGGAGCACTGATGGTGGGATTTATGAGAGGATGCAAGAAGGTGATAGGGTTGGACAACTATTTTTCGAAAATTGACCTGGGCGGCTAGTTATGACATCAGTAGGTGTAGAAGGTAATAATGAGGTTTATTTTATAGTATGCCATAGTGGAGGCTGAGAATGGTGAAAATTGTAGGTGGTTTTTGGAGTTGTTGAGAGATGATTTGGGCGTAATTAATGACACCAATTGGGTTTTCATATTTGATAAGCAGAAGGGGTTTATACAAGTTCTTGAACAAATATTTGAACATGCTGAGTATCGTACTTATGTGCGACATCGTTACAACAACTTCAGTACACCATACAAGGGCCTTGCATTGAAGAATTTATTATGGGCAGCAGCAAAAGCTATAACTGAAGCTGTATGGGTGACATAGATGAATAAGATGTGTGATTTGGACCCTGCTGTATACGGTTGGTTGTGGTTATAGCCGATAGAGCATTGAAGTAAACCGCATTTCAAAGTGGGGGAATAATTGTGATATGCTATTGAACAATTTATCGGAGTCCTTCAACTCGACCATCTTGAGTGCACATGAAAAGCCTATCTTATCAATGTTAGGAGATTCGAATGTGATGAATCGTGGCAAGGATGGAGGCATGCAACAAATGGAGAGAAGTCGTGAGACCAAGATTAATGAAATTCATTAAAAAAAATACTACTTAGTCGCGATCTGAATATTCTGACTATTCGGGGAACCAAAAGTTCCAATACGACACCATGAAACTCACACTTTGTGTGCAGTTGACCGACTGCTAGGACTTGTTCATGTTAGTTGTAGCAATTGGCAGGTATACTATGCAGCCATGTCGTTACGACACTATTATTATGAGGCATGCAGCATGTAACAGAATACGCAGATGAAGTGTATAAGAAAGAAGCGTACAATCAAACGTATTCATTGACAATATCCTTAGTGACAAGTCCAGATATATGGCCGAACATCGGACTCAATCCCTTTACATCGCATGTATACACTAAGAAGGCTAGGATACCAAAAAAGAACGGTGAAAAGAAGCAAATGAAACGTCCACACTGTCCAACGCAATGACATTCGTTGATGCACCTCATTCTAGGAAAGGAATGGTGATGAAGTGTTCTTTATGTGGTGCTTTTAGGCACAACAGGAGGACGTGCAGAGGAAGGGAAACACCAGCTGCAAACTGAAATGCTAATGCCCTGCTTTATTTTGGTTGTAATGCAAACTGAAACACTATTGTTCTTGTTTTTCATGCTTTTTTTGGTTGTGCTTTTAATTCATATTCCATATTAATGTGAATAATTGTCATTATTGACTAGTAATATTTTGGATGTCTTGTTTTTTATGTGAGTAATATTGAATTGAGATTGGAGATTATATAGTTGTAATTCGCAATCTTCATCGGTCCATGGTTGATTTCATGTAAAAGTAAATAGAAAATAGGGTTTAGATGTCTCAGGTTTATAATAATATAGAGTTGTATATCACATTGTTATACGTTTAAAGGGTTGTATTATGAAACCTATTCAATGTGTATGGGGTTTTTCGCAACCAATTCAGATAAGAAGATGTGTTATGTGTTACACAGTTGTTACCAATGAACAACGGGCAAGAAGAGATGAAATAAAGGATAAAATTGAAACATCATATCGAACATCTAACTTACAAAACTTGAACACAAAAGCTCAACATTCACTAACATCCATTCAGTAAAAAATTGTTTAGAAAATTGTATTTGGGTTTCCATTATTAGCCGTTGCGTGCATGTGAAGAACATTTTTCCCGGGATCACTGCTATCCACGAAGTCTTCTGCTCAATCTCCATTCTAAATTTGCACAGACGAGAGTCCATCAAAGCTAAAGGTCCAGTGGTTGCAGCTATGTACGCAAGAAACAAAGTTGTGTCAGGTAATGAAATGAAAGACATAAATAACCCACTTTTCTTGTTGGGTGGGTGTTATTAAAGATGAAAATATAAATTGACGTATTTGCCCTCTTATATTTATCTATTTTCCTATTTTTTCTTGGTATTTAACAGCACACCAAATGGATCCTAAGGACATGGGTGTTTTTCGCACAAAACCTTTGAAACAAAGGGGTTTTCAGCGATTTCCAATAGGTAGGGGTATTTCGCAAATTGAAACATTGACGTGTTATTCTGCTATTAATCCATCTCTATAAAATGGAGAGTCGAGATTTGCGCTAAAAACATTTGAGCTATCCCTTTGTTTGAGAAGCTGAGAACTCCGATCTTCTTTCTCGTTGAATAGATCGAGGAATCAAAGCGAAATCATGAGTGCGTTCAACGGCCAAAGCTGATAGATGAAGGGAAATTCGAAGTGCTTAGTTTCGAGATTATTGTGATGATACTATCGAGAGTTTCTTCCCCGACTTGCATTGCAGTAGAAACTTGAGGCGCACATTCTCAGTATGGATGAAACTAAGAGGCGCACATTAATTCTATAACAAAAAAAAAACCCTTGTAATGTTATATAACAATAAGTGAACCCTGAATGGCTTGCATAATCTGCTTGAATCTCTGCATGGTCATGAATGGTAAAACACATTAGAATCAAATTATATCACCACTTACTTTGTTCAGTACAGCTCATCTATTGGTTTACTCTTCCTTTGCAAAGCCATGCTTCGAGACCTAAGCCTCAATAGTCTTAGCAATAATGGATTTTTCATTGAACCATTGGGCTAAAGATCATAAATACAAACCGATTAAGGGTTTAGATCACTCCATCGACAAGACATAATAGTTGAAATTGTGGGCGCAACAAAGGTGTGAGACCCTCCAATTACAGCAGGTAATCTGATTCCAAACCATGACTGTAGCAGAGTGTTCAATCCAACAACAAATAGCAGAGTCTGAATGACTCAAGCTTTGTCCTCTTGGAAGGGAAAAAAGAAAAGTTATTTGAGTAGGTCAGTGAATACCAACATGATACAACAGAAGTGTGTGGAATTCAACTGCACGTATACATTCTAATGCCTTATATTTCCTCCCCCCATTTGAGGGACCAGAACAGTCCGTATGATCAATTTTGTGCCAAACATCACTACATAATGTTGAAATCTAAGAAGAATGGCCTCAGATGCAAACATATGTCCATTTTGTCAAGACTTCTACAAGCACAAGACGAAAAAATGATCCCATTTCTGCAAAAAATTGTAACGGCATTATACCTGGAAGGCATTGCATTACAGTGACATTATACGTTAGCTGAGAATAATAATATAGCAAGCTTGTAACAGTAACAAATTTACATCAAATCATGTTGGGTTGTCTTATGTTAACTTGTAATAAAAGTACCCGTGTATGTCATATTTGAAACAGAGAGCATACTACTTCACTAATCTATCCTAAATACCATATATACAATCTTGTGAATAATTGAATTGCTTCTGTTATCCAATTTTTCTTCAAACCCCATAATGCATATAGCACGACTACCAATATATGGAAAAGTAAAATGAAGTTCAATTGTGCATCATTCAATAGCAAAACATAAACACAAACGATTGTTCAAAATTCATGCAGCGCGAAATGCGGAGACACCGCTCGCGCGGAGATTTTGTGTATGCGTCACATGTACTAAAAATGTAGTGTACAAGGAAATTCTTTCACTTATACATTTATAAAAGACATTGTCGAAGCAATACAGGTCCATTATATTTTTAATAATATTCATACACTTAGTTCTGAATACTATTCTAATTATTATAATTCGTGCCCTTTTTCTCCTTTTTTTGTAGCCATTTGGTGGTGACATTACGTTATATTACAATTTCGCTTTCCTTTTTTTCTCTGTACACTTATGATTTTATGGAAATGCAGAGATTGTGTTATTTTGAAAGTAATGTTAACGTCTTAAATGTTAAGAATTGATAGGACCTTGTATTAGAAAATTTTAAGAAACACATATATATAAAAAAAAGAAATAATGTTTGATAAAGATGTAAGGGATAATCTACAATTTGAACAAGGAGGAAGCATATGAAATATAATAATTTGCTTGAAAATGATAATTTCATCAAGTTTCTTTTTCCTCAAGTGACATAGAAATGAAGCAAAAGCGCTATGCAATTGACAAAAGCATGTAGCCATAATTAGGTAGGAAAAAAAAATTAATACATCTGTAAGGTAATTTATTTATTTGTTTAGTACTGTTACGCAAATGGTTTGCCGCTTCGAAACGGGGATCGACCTGCCCGATCAGGTCGAGGGGACAACGACCCCGAAAGAGAATTCTGATTTGCCTATATGTGTTGAAAAGTTGTGTGTATATTGGAAGTTAACAATTTTTTCCTTATATATTGAGTATGTTGCCTAGATACAACATATATATTCATTCTACTTCTTTTGTTCCCTTAACATAATCAGTTTTCTCATATAGTGTTAATTTGATCAAATCGTCATAGTTTGAATCAAACACAATGGTTCATGGATGAAAAAACATATGATAAGTTATAATAGAAGAAAAGTGATGCCCAGATCTGCTCACACAACACAAAGATGCGTTGTGCGCAGAGTGTCTCTGCCCAGCGTGGAGACACAAGTCCGTGCTGCGCTCTGCACAATGCGGATACACGATCTCATATAGAGAGTGTTTTTGTGCTATGTGCGGAGAGTGCCTCTGCACAGAGCGGAGCCGTAACTTTGCATTGCTTTTCTGGTCCTCAATTCGTAGAACATCATGTTCTGTTTTCATAGATTCAAAATGTCTTTTAAGAACTTCATAATCTTTCTCCAGTTACCTAGTTTTACATCTTGCCCTTCTATTTTGGACCAATTTCCAATTTGTTTTCATTATACAGAGAAGATAAAATCAAATTCTTCAAAATAGAAAAACAGGTTGTGAACCTCCTTGATTTCTGACGCCAACAACACCACGTACCGCCTAGCACCACTACACATCGCTACTCTCCAATTCATTTTGCAATTTTTATGGTTCTTTTGAAAATTCTAAATATATAGGTTTATAAACGAGAAGAAAGAATATTGCAGGGAATAAATATCTAACTATTTAAAGTCTAATACGACATCGTTTTTATTGCAGATCAGGGAAAAATGATGTGAAAATGGATATGAAATGTATAAAATTGGAGGACTGGAGGAGTGAAAACTGAGAAAATGAACAACATCTCATTGGTTACTATTACATTTACAGTATCTACAAAGTGCCATTTTTATATAGTAGGGATACGATGATCTCAAATTGTCATCAACCAAATGATAAAATCGTAACATCAAAACTTTGAAATCATTTATTAACGCGATTCATTCTCCTCCTGTCATTTAGCAAGCCCCTAATCGAACTGTTGGCCTTTTCCACAGTTTAATTTGTATAAATGGAAGGAATGAGCCGAACTTAGTAGGAACTTAATTTTTTTGCACCATAATGTCCACATCATGAATTTACATATAAATACACAAGATCATACTGTCGATCTTAACACAGAGATGGATTGTCGATGTACCCCGTGATTTCGAAGAATACCATTGCTCGTAGTAGAGACTGGTTATGAACATATCATAACATTTTTTTAACTTTAATTATGAAAGCATATTATGGGTGTGTTTGAGTTACATTATTTTGGAAAAATGTATTCTGGAATAGTAAATTGATGGTGAATGTGTGGCTGAAAAAGAAATAGAAGTTGTTGATGTGATGAAAAATAATATTTTATTAAAGAATGTGTGGTTGAAAATGAGTAGAAGAATGAGAATGAAAATTTTAATGTGTACCAGACATGGGCTATACATAAAATACTCATCAAATAAAAGGTAAAACTCACTCCACAATTCCTACCTTGAAACTTGATTCGATAAAAAATGGAATATACTTCTTCCTTGAACCCAAAAACAGGATTTCTTTTTCTAGATGAAAGAGTAGTGCTAGACGTACAGAAGATTCTTGCCAGAAAGTCACCAGATGAGCTTAAAATGTCTATATTGCCCTTAATGAAATATATTGTAGAACATATCCTTTATTTTTCAGTTGTTTGGTTGTTCAGGATTGTATCTTATAATTCTTCCGTTTGGATAATAGGTTCTTAGAAATAATCTTGGAAATCTTAGTTCAGTATTTTCTTGTAACCAAATCAAGTATTGTTGTTGCTCGAATTGGTGATATCTTATGGTTCTTACGACCTTTTCACATTTCTCTGTATTATTTTCTCTTCTAAGTTCTTCAAGAAGTATTCTAACTTCTCTAGATCTTAACTCATTGGTATTATCTTGGATTCTTCTAAACCTTTCAAAATCCTCTTTTTCCTCGTGGTTCATAAGTTAAATTAATCAAGACTACTTATTTATAAGATATCTTTTCAACCTTTCAACTTGTTCTAAATATTGTCTATATTTTGATAACTTTGCAAAAGTTCTAGGTTCATCTTTTTTAGTTATATATCCAAAAATAATTCCTTCTGAAACTTTTTCTTTTATATCTTCGAATTTAGTTATGACATCTTCAATCTTTTTTATTTCTTTATAAGTTTCTACAAGATCAAAATCTATATTATGTTTACAAGCATAA
>CAIGRH010019860.1:0-12300 GCA_903798295.1 Fraxinus nigra | reverse complement strand
TGTGACCACGGATAGAACAAAACCGGCGCGAGATCTTCAATTTTTGGCAGTTTCCTAATTTAATTCTAATTCTATATTTTTAGCATATTTTACAATATTAGAATTATATTTTTGTGCCATTAGAATTTTTAGAGGTTTCATATAAATATCTCATTATTTCATTGTATTAAAAAAACTAAGACTTTTGACATTAATATGAAATTGAGAATTTCTCTCTAATAGTTCTTGAATGAACTACCGAATTTATCAAATATTGTTATATTTGTAGTGGTCAACCCTTAGAACATATCAAAGGATTAGGCACCATTTGTGGCGTTTTCAAATCGAGGTTGTTAGTTTTGTAATCAAGAGGTAATTCAAACTTCCTTTTTGTTTGGTTGTTTGGTTCAATAATTTGCGAGTCAAGATTTTACCGTCTACAACTTGAATTTGAGCTTCCCCGACTTTTTCAATTAATTCTACGATTTTTCTCATTCTCGATTTCGCGTCGGCAACGGAGTATAATTTTGATTGAATACCAGTAGGATGAGAGAATATGAGTGAATTATTGGATTTCTGGCAAATCCAATTCTGTACAAATAGATTTGCTCTTTTGGATTTACCTAGCCAATACGATCAGAAGGTTCTACCTGTTAGACATTTTATACTAGTCAAAAGTCTATTTTATTTCAAAGTCATACACCAGTCAAAGTCAAATAAGGACTTATATGGAATAAATTATTTCTCGGGGTTTATTTTACAATTGATAATACTTGAGGGTTTAAGGTATATTAAGTTTAAAGTTGGGATATAATCATCTATCCTTGGAAGTTAAAGGACAAAATCTTATATCAAATGGAAGATGAGGAACTTCCTTTGCAAAAATTGACTTAGTGCTCCACTAACTTGCACTAATAGAACTCATTTTTCATTTTACATATACAAAGGCTGAAACGGTCAGGAAGCAAAGAAAGAAATAAAGATGGAAGAAAATTTAGGTGCCAACTACTAGAATCTTGAGTTCAAGTTCTTCATTTGTTCAAGAGGTAAAGAAGGTTTTTTTTTATTTTTTTTTTATTTTTTTTTTAATATAATGGTGATATTAGATTTTTAGGGTTCTAAGTTGTTGGTGTAATTTTCAGATTTAGGGGAAAGAGTATAAATTCTTGCTCAAGCTGCTTTATTGATAAATTTACATTTGAATCAATGTAAGCAATTCTAGCAAATCCTAGAATTTTTAATTGGGTTATTAAGGAAAAATATTTTGTGGAAATGTTATGTTGATGGAATTACTCACATGAAAGTATGAATTTANTTTAGGTGCCAACTACTAGAATCTTGAGTTCAAGTTCTTCATTTGTTCAAGAGGTAAAGAAGGTTTTTTTTTATTTTTTTTTTATTTTTTTTTTAATATAATGGTGATATTAGATTTTTAGGGTTCTAAGTTGTTGGTGTAATTTTCAGATTTAGGGGAAAGAGTATAAATTCTTGCTCAAGCTGCTTTATTGATAAATTTACATTTGAATCAATGTAAGCAATTCTAGCAAATCCTAGAATTTTTAATTGGGTTATTAAGGAAAAATATTTTGTGGAAATGTTATGTTGATGGAATTACTCACATGAAAGTATGAATTTATGGAACAAGATGAAAGTTAAATTGGTTGAGTTGTTGGTTGCTAGTTTTCACTAGATTGGAAGGTGTGATTATTTCTATGATTGGAATGAAGGTAAGTTTGGATATAACAAATATTGGTGAAGGTATTAGAAATTAGAATTAGCTCCAATTGATTAAAGGAAATTTGGGGAATTTATTCATTTATCGAGAAATCAAGTTTTAGTATTCGGTTATTATATTGAGAGCTACTTAGTATGATAGTAGTTAAATTGGCTATTTTGTATCATATTTTAGGTGGCGATGAGAAGATTGAAAACGTTTATCGGCCTTCATAACTTGTCTTGAGTGAGTGGAAAACTTATTTTCCAAAAATAAGTATTTACTAAATTTATAGTAGATCAAAGAATTATCTATTTCTTATAGTTGAATTGACGTATGATTTTCAGAATAAAATGGATTTTTAGAATGAGTTCTTTTAAAAGTTAAGTTTAGTTTAGATAATTAATTTTGTTGGCATGTTATATTAGTATGTTTCAACGTATCTAAAGTTATTTTTAAAATCATCGTAAAATACCCAAGTGATTTTACCCGCTATACATTGGTGTGAATGTGTTTTCATTGTGTATGACCAGATTGTAGCTTTCGGGTAGCTCTGCGCGTGTATGACCTGAATTACAGAATTTTAGAATTCAATAGCTTTGCCATATATATTGGTATTAATATATACATGACTATTGTTATTTCGGTTACTTTTTTGGTGTGATTTTTTCAGTATTATACAACTTATCAGATTTCAGACTAATGATTTAGTTTATTCAGTTTACTGAGTAAAGATTTCAGCTTATAGTACTGTAAAAAGATGTTATCACTCATATTTACTGATATCAGATTTCCTATATCTTTTTACCTTATAGTTGTTTATTCAGAATAAAAAGTAAAGAATTTTATGATTTCATTATACTTTAGTCTTAAAAGTATTATCAGATTTTAGATTGTTTTAAAATTGTAATAGCATAAATAAAAGTTTTCAGAAAGTTTGCATAAATGGAAAAAGTATACTGATTTGCGAAATATCCACTCACTGAATTACAAGTTCACATATTTTGTCACAATTTTCCTTATCAGATAATAACTGAGTTGAGCATCGTTGGAGCCTATTGATCCACTGAGTTGAGGCACGCATTGTCATTAGTTGTATGATTCATTTTGTCAATTTATATAGGGCATATTTCTTGTGGTGTACATGCATCTTTTGTCAGAAAAGTTAATTTGTAATATATGTATCCATATCATGGGCTCGCTATATATTTGGTATCTTTAGTGCTTTTGGGGACTTTTAATTGTAAATAATAGTACAGATTGATTTACGAGTATTATATTTTGAATAGTTTGCATTTTGAGGGGTGGTGTACCCAGTTTTAAATTATATAAACAGGTTTGAGGAAATTAATTATTGTTTAGGTGGTTTTAGTCCACATTACAAGGGAGATTTTGTCAAAAAGTTTATAAAAATATGTCACAGTCAAAGTTGCCTTGGTGGTGAGTCCAGCACTTAGCTGGTATCTACCATTGGCGCACGCCACGTGTTAGGTCTACTAGGGTGATTCAGGACGGGTCGTGTCACTATCCCTCACTACTTTGCCTAGGGTTTGCATAGGCTTGCGATCTCTAGCTATGTTAGCTATGTGATCGCATGGTCTAAGCGTTGAATCCTTACAATTTTTTCTACATAATTGCAGCGCTAGGTGATGCAGACATCCATCGAGCATTATTTTTTTATTGTGGATTTTATTATTTATGTTTTCTATTATTGTGCTTGTATTATTGGGTTAGCCCAATCCCTTCACTAGTAGGGTTAGGTTTTACTATTTATATGGTTTTGCATTGTAATTAAGACAGTTGATGAATGAATAAAATAATTGTGGTTTGTGGCCAAAGTTTCTTCCTTTTCCCCTATTCTTCTTTCTCTTCTTATGTTGTGTTCTTCTTCTACCATTCCCGCCTCTACTTTTTTCTTCTCTATTGATTTGTTTTCCATTATCCATTAGTTGTTTTAATTGGTTCTACATCAAATTTGGTATTAGAGCAAAAGTTTAGGAAATACTTCAATTATAATCTAGATATTTTCATGTCTTCTTCAAACCCTGCACCTCCGCCATGCCCATCTTTGTGAATCATTGATCATTTTCTCCAAAATCTTGAAACAATGCAAAAGAAAGATTTATCGTGGCAACAATTTTTATTTTTCCAGTTTTCCTTAGTAAAATAAAAGTGAAAAGGGGGGAAATTTCTTTATTATCAAGAGTTATATATATTGTTAGTTGCTCTTCAAATTTTGTTGCATTTTTTTTTCAATATTAATCATTTTATCTTGATACATCACAATCCCCTCTTCATATACATCTCAATCCAAATACCTATAGAGCTAAACAACATGTTGACCCAAAAAAAGGGTTCTAACACGTGGCCAACAGAAAATAAAGGATTCACATCTTTACAAACCGAATTACGATATATCCCAAATCAAATTGTTGATTGCGTGTTAGAACCAATTTTTGGGGTCAATAGAATGGCGCCGTCTGTGGAAAACTTTGATACCATAACCACAAATATCCTAGTGGTAAAAGCAGCCGGAAAGAAAATCTTTGAAGAAAGGTTTTGGATTCTTGAACAAAGAACCGTCACGAAAAGACAATCCAAGAAGTTCAATGAGTTCAAGTCACTAGGAAACCCATGGTGGGAACAGGCAGCAAGACGCCTCTAAAAAAGAGGTCTTCCATGCGAATGTGAACATACGTCGTCCCCACCATTTCCATAGAAGAGGCGGTACAACCACACGCCTGGAACAAGAAGTTGGTGAAATGGCTGCCAACATGAGAAATATGGCCCAACGAAATGCTTCCATGCAGCAGCTGTTAATACAAATCCAACAAGTGGGGCCCCAAGCGCCTCAACACAGAACTTTTCACCAAGAGGGTGAAGAAAATGGCACAGCAACGTATCCACAAATGTACAGAACCAGTGACCCAGTGGATATGGAAGTAAGAGTTGACACTTCTACCAATTACGTCACAAGCTACCATGGTGATAATGTCCCTATGGAGGAGAGTTTACCCCCGAAATATCCCTAGGAACACAAACCTCAAAGGTCTGCCAGTGTTTTAGATAGGATAGGACCCACAAGGCCTAGAAATAGGCCTCAACCACCTCTCTCAAACTAGGGGGCAGGAACAGGACCAGGGTATGAACCTCAAGGAATGCCGCCACTGCTTAGGAATAGGCGAGAGAGGTGGGACACATCAAACGTAAGAAATCGGGTGGGCACGACACAACGTCGGTATCAAACAGAAGAACACAATCATGACGGTCCGTATATGTCATTTGAATTGGATGATGATGACGAAAGTTTTCCATTCTCCCAATAACTAAGGAGGGCACTAGTTTCTAGCCATTTTGTACCGCCAAAAATACCCAAGTATGAAGGAAGAGGTGACCTTGCCAAATAGGGGCTACAAAACTCAAATATCTCTGCGAGGAGCTTCATCGGCATTAAAATGTCAAGCTTTTCACCTCACGTTAATAGGAGCTGCCAAAATTTAGTATACACGCATTCTAGTCAGTAGTATTAGGAGCTGGCCAAATCTGAAAAAGGCCTTTCTGAACCAATATTTTTCAAGCAAAGAAGAGAAACTCTGAAAAGTTACATGGCACGTTTTACGGACAAAATAACTTACGGTGAACAAGTCACAGATAGGGAGGCCATTTCCACATTAAGAGAAAGTCTCAACATAAATACCCTATTTTGTAGGGATGTGCAAAACAAGAACACAACCACCTACGACGCCCTGGTGAAAATGATGAGTAGTGAAATTGTCAACGAAGAGTTGATTGATCATCGAAATCGAACTTCAATGGGGCTTCCACTACCCCAGAGGCAGTGAAGAGGTCCTATTTTCCATCTGGTGGACCAACAATCGACCCAAGCAGGGCATACCATAGGCCACCACCTTAGGGTAAGCGTTGGCTACTTCCACATTAAACGTTGTGCCTTCTTTGGCATATAAAGAGGTTGGACCTGATACCTACAGGCAACCAAACTTCCCAGAAGAAGAGCCGGAAGCAGAGGAAGGGAAAGAGAACCTAAAGATAGGCAATATTGCACATACCACCAAACCAATGGCCATAGTACTGAAAATTGCTTGTATATGCCGTATCATGGAAAGCCCGCCAGAGCTCCTGCTGAGGATAAAAATGACTGTCGCAAACAAGTAAATGTCTCTCCCTACACGCAAGGGCCTCGGTACAATGAGGAAATGAAGAATCGTTAGAATGAATCGCCACGGAGGGAACATGAAGATATTCGGGATAGGACAAGAGGTCAAAATACAAGGAGAGAGCTCCCAACAAATGTTGACAATGCACCCATCAGGGAAATTGACACCATAATTGGTGGTCCACACGTTAGGGGGAGTTCAAAAAATGCTCTAAAGAATTATGCAAGTGAAGCGAAAGACCCTCCATTGACAAGTTACCTCATCAACAGCACTGGTAGAGATGGTGGGAATACCTCGCCAATCACCTTTTTTCCAAGAGGACGCTATGGGGGTTCACTGCCCCCACTGCGACGCGTTGGTGGTGCGAGCTATTATGGCCAGAAACGGTCTTAAATGCATGTTAGTTGATAATGGGAGCTCAGTTAACATCCTCTTCGGAACAAATTTTGATAAGATGACAGTTGATCATGAACTAGCCCCCATGACTACCCCTTTGTACGGATTTACCGGGGATAGCATCATTCCTAGAGGAAAAATCACATTGGCAATAAAAATGGAAGAGTTCCGTTTAGAGCCCAACATTTCATGGAATTCTTAATAGTGGACCACCGCTCCGCTTATCATGGGGTTCTTGGGTGACCTTCCCTAAAGGAGCTGGAAGCAGTAACATCTATACACCACCTCTGCATGAAATTTCCTACCAATGAATGGATTGCCATGGTGCGAAGCGATCAAATGGGTTCAAGGGAGTGCTACCTTAGCTTCCTAAGAAAGTTAGAACTAAGGAGTGTGAACATGGTCCTATCGGATGTCAAAATGGTTGATGCGCCTAAAGAAGGCCTAACCCCTGAACAAGGGAAAGACACCAACATGATAGACGTCCCTGAGGAAGGGGTCTTCGAAGTAGACTTGGACTTACGGGTCATCGAATCTAACTCACATGCGACCCCTGTGGAAGAATTAGAGCATTTACATGTTAATCCGGATGACCCCTTAAAGTCACTTCAAGTCGAAAAAGGGCTCGAACTATAAATGAAAGCCAAGCTCAAGAGTTTCCTAATCGATAACCTAGACGTGTTTGCATGGAAACATGAAGATATGGTGATTATTGATCCGAATATTAGCTTCTATCGACGCAACACGGATCCAAATTTCACCCCTCATAGATGAAAAAGAAGAGCTCTAAACCCAGAGCGGTACGCTGTACTGAATGAAGAAGTGCTGAAGCTCGTATCCAATGGTTTCGTCAGGAAATCATCATACCCGAAGTGGATATCAAACCCGGTTCTAGTAAAGAAGGCTAACGGCAAATAGAGGGTCCGCATAGAGTTCTCCAACCTTAACCAGGCATGTCCAAATCCATTTCCCAATGATCGACCAGTTAGTCGATTCCACTACAGGACACGAGTTGTTGAGCTTCATGGATGCTTATTCAGGGTATAACCAAATCCTCATGCATCCTGCTAATGAGGAGCACACCTTTTTCATCACGGACCGATGATTGTATTGCTACAATGTTTTTCCTTTTGCTTTGAAGAATGCGGGGACAACCTACCAACGGTTAGTCAATAAAATGTTCTCTGAACTGTTGGGTAAAACAATGGAAGTATATGTCAACGATATACTGGTAAAGATCCTCAGGTAGACCATGTGGAGCATCTACAGACCACCTTCAACATCCTAAGGAAGTACTGCATGAAACTTAACCCATTGAAATGTGCTTTTGGAGTCGCCTCAGGAAAACTCCTGGGTTACATGGTAAATCAGTGCGGCATTAAGGCTAATCCTGAAAAGATTAGAGCCTTACTGAATATGAGGTCACCTAGTAGGCCAAAAGAGGTACAATGCCTAACAGGACGTCTCGCGGCGCTGAATTGATTCATCTCTAAAGCAACTGACAGATGCCTCATTTTTTTCAAAGCCCTAAAGAGAGGAAGAAAGTTTCACTGGAACGAAGAATGTGAAGAGGCATTTCAAGGGCTGAAGAAGCACCTAGGACTAGCCCCCTCCTTTCAAAGCCCAGGGAAGGGGAAACCCTATTATTATGCTTGGCTGTAAGTGTTGACGCAGTGAATTTGGTACTGGTGCAGGAAGAAGGTAACGCCCAACTACCAGTATACTATGTTAGTAAAGCCCTCTTACCAGTAAAGACCCGTTACACAAACATAGAAAAAATCACCTTATCCCTCATGATCGCTTCAAAAAAGCTAAGACCTTACTTCCAAGGCCACAGCATACGAGTCCTAACGAACCTCCCCTAAGGCAAGTGTTCTAAAAACTAGACACATCCGGAAGACTTATGAAATAGGCCGTAGAATTGAGCGAGTTTGACATCACATATCAGCCCATAACCGCGATAAAGGGACAAGCAATGGCATATTTTGTCGCTAAATTCACGGAGGCAATGGACCTCAATAAACAAATGGAACCGACGCACCTTCCAGCGTGGATACTATTTGTGGATGGGTCCGCTGGAGAAATTGGCTCGGGAGTAGGAGTGCTGTTTGAAAGACCAGAGGGCCACAAGTTCAACTCTGTAATACGATTAGGTTTCAAAACTTCCAACAACGCTGCTGAATACGAGGCGCTATTAGCATGCCTCAGGTTAGCCAAAGAAATGCAAGTAAAGAATTTAGCAGTCCGAAGTGATTCGTAGCTCGTTGTAAGACTTTAATGGCAACTTCTCAGCCAATGAAAAAGGCATGGTTACCTACTTGAAGAAGGTAATGAAACTGATTTTCTGCTTCGATAAGTTCGAACTGACCCAAGTCCCAAGGGCTGAGAACATACATATAGATGCTTTATCGAAGTTGGCAAACAGCAAAGATTCAGAGTTACTGAAATTTGTGTCTGTGGAATAGTTCCCCATGCACTCCAAAGCCAAAACGGATGAGGTGATGTGGGTCGAAAAAACCCCATAATGGATACGGCCCATCATAGCATATCTCCAGGACCACGCATTGCCTGAAAATAAGGAAGAAACCCGTAAACTCAGGCATAAGGCTGGCCATTACGTACTCAAGGACGAAGTCCTATATAAGAGAGGGTTTTCAATGCCAATTCTCAGATGCACGTGGGGAGACGAGGTCGATTACGTAATGAGAGAAATCCATGAGGGAATATGTAGAAATGACACTAGAGGCCTGGCACTGGCTCATAAAGTGCTAAGGCATGGATACTATTGGCCGACCTTGAAGAAGGATGCCCTTCAATTTGTCAAGAAGTGTGATAAATGCCAGCAATTCGCCTCCATTCAAAGACAACCATCTCAAGAACTTACGGTGGTATCCAGTTCGTGGCCCTTTGCAAAATGGGGGGTCGATCTAATAGGACCCATGCCAAAGGGAAAATGGTGCTCAAGTTAAACGATTGTAGCCATCGATTACTTCACTAAGTGGGTTGAGGCCGAACCTTTAGCAAAAATCACGGAGGCGCATACTTGAAAGTTCCTATGGAAGAACATCATATGCCGATTCAGAATTCCCCACTCAATAGTTACGGACAATGGACGACAGTTTGACAACAAGAAACTCCGAGATCTATGCGATGAACTAGGTATTAGAAAGCATTTCTCCTCCCCTTATCACCCTCAGGAGAATGGTCAAGTCAAGGCAGTCAACAAAATGATAAAGCACCTCCTAAAAAAGCTGGACTAGTCAAATGGGGCCTGGGTGGATGAACTTCCTCATGTGCTATAGGCGGTACGCACTACCAGCAGCACAACAACTGGAAATACCCCATTTTCCATGGTTCATGGTGCGGAGGCTATGAGCCCTGTCGAAGTAGGCTTGCCGTCACCTCGGAGATTGCAGTTCAACGAAGTTTCCAACGAAGAAATAAAATGTTGAGGGCTTGACTTTCTTGATGAAAGAAGGGAGGCTTCGCAGGTCAAGCTAGCCATCTACCAGAAAAAGATGATACGGTACTACAACCACAAAGTCAAATGCAAATCATTTTGGAGAGGCGATTTAGTACTTAGAAGGGTATTTTTATTGTCAAAAGAGCCAGGAATAGGCACATTGGGGCCAAATTGGGAGGGTCCCTATTGTATCACCAGTGAAGTCAGACCTGGGACCTTTACAATCGAGAATTTTGATGGGAAAATGTAGCCTTACCCGTGGAATCTGGAACACCTCCGAATGTATTACCAGTAAGGTCCCGTTCGGTGTGCACTGTTTATGATGAATAAAAATTCTCCCTTGAAAATTATTAAGTATGACAAGCTCATACTCATATCCATCAACGATTAATATATGGCGAACTCATATCTCCATCAAATTAATTAATTATGACAAGATCATAAGTTATTATCAAGTATGACGAGCTCATACGCATTTCCATCAACGGTTAATATAAGGCGAGCCCATATCTCGATCAAATTAATTAATTATGACAAGTTTATAAGTTATTATTAAGTATGATGAGTTCATACGCATCTCCATCAACAGTTAATATACGGCAAGCCTATGCTCGAGCCAACGACGAGCCTATGCTCGAGCCAACGACGAGCCTATGCTCAGACCAACCTGTTAAATATGACAAGCTCAACCTGTTGTTCAAAAGTTAACTCACGACGAGCCCATGAGATCGTCGAATGTTCATTGAGTTCATAATGGCGAACCAATGTACATCACAGATTTGTTGTAAATTTGGGCTAGAAACCGTTAAAATCAGAAAATAGCAAATAACAGCAAAATTTTCTTACGAATAAAACATTCAGTTACAATGAAAGAAGTAGAGATGTCAATGGGCCGAGCCTCGTGGCTCGTGGCTCGTGGCTCGTTTGCTCGTGGGCGAGCTCCACTTTGCCCATGAGCTCGTGAGCTCACGAGCCGAGCCGCGAGCCCACGAGCTTTTTTGAATTTTTTTACGTTTTGTTTTAAAAAATTTCACGAGCCCACAAGCTGCTCGTGAGCTCAACGAACCGAGGAAGGCTCAACTCGTCGAGATCGTGAGCGGCTCCTTGCTCGTACTTTCACGAACCGAGCGGTCGAGCTGACGAGCCCCTCGGCCCATTTGACATCTCTAGAAAGAAGTAATAAACGAATACAATAACAAGGTCTATACTAAGTGGTTTTACCTTGAGGATTTCTCTCTTCAAGTGTGTCGACCACCGAATCGCCAGCCTTAGTAGCAGGGGTAGAAGGCTCAGTGGGAAGAAATTCTTCATTCATAGCGGCCAAGTCGAGATGGGATGGAGCTCAGAAAGCTTATCGAAAACCTCATTGTAGGTGACCCTCATCCAATGGATTTCGAGCCCTTCGTACTCAACTGTTTCATGAAAATGGGTCATGTAGTCATGCACCGTTTCTTCCTTAGCCTTTTTGAGTTGCTCACCAAAAATAGTAGCTTCGGCAGTAAGCTCGACGACACGAGCCTTCAACTCCCCTTTTTCTTTGTTAGCAGCCTCCAAAGCTGTTGAGGCAATCTTCTGCAAATTATTCGAATTTTCCACCCTTTTGGTCAAGGCATTTACCTTGGCTTTACAGAGATGAGCCTCTTCCTTTAAGGCCTCATTTTCCTTCGAAAGCGCTTCCACCTAGGACATGGCCTCGACGCACTTCAATTTGAAGGCATCTGCAGCCTTAACAGCAGTTGAAGCCTCGACTTTAGCCTTAATCGATGCCCACTCACATTGTTCGAGCCGGAACCGATCAACCGCAGCTGCAAAGAGTTGTAACATCAATTCAATATTAGATATAGAAACAACAGCATATGATGAATAATTAACAAGTAAGGCTCGATGTAGCGATCGAGAATTTTAAATAATATAAAAATTATTTTTCTTGAAAAACGTGTCGCTAAGTTTTAAACCCAAAATTTTAAAAGTGAAAGTGTGTTTCATCTAGCCGTTGTAAAAACAAATTTAAAACTATTCAAGTTGAGTCCAATCTCGAATAATTTTAAAGTATCCAATTTCTTATCATTTTAAATCTAAATTTTAATAATTTTAATGTACAATAATTTTATTATTTAGCGTCCAAATTTTAATAGCCCAAATCTGGATTATTTTAGCCCAATCCACTTAGGTCCAATTAAGGAAAATCTTTACAGCCCAACTTTTCAGCCCAATTAGTTCCTAGAAATTTGTGCCCTAATTTTCTATTGTTCATATAGAACAATCATTCCCTCTCTCACATTCACGCAGCAGCCTAGTTAAGAAACTTCACCTCCCCAATTTTTCATCTATGCAGTTTCACATACGAAAACCATGTTGATGCTAGAATCTCGATTTCTAGCACCAACAACATTTCTCTCAAATTGGAAAACTCACGTTGATGCTAAGAGACTCAGTTTCCATCACCAACTCACGACACTGCTCAAACTAACAACATGATGAACCCAGCCAAAAACTCAACTACAAACAGCTTCAATCCCAACTAAAACCCGATGCTTGAGCTTTGCCATTCACCAAACACGCAAGCTACAAAC
>CAIGRH010019604.1:623-10829 GCA_903798295.1 Fraxinus nigra | reverse complement strand
GTAAAAGAAAATCAAGCCTCTGTTTGGTGCACATTAAAATTTTCATTTTCATTCTTCTACTCATTTTCAACCACACATTTTTCAATAAAATAATATTTTTCATCATATCAATAACTTTTCCTTTTTTTTTTCAACCACACATTCTTCATCAATCTACTATTTCAAAATACATTTTTTCCAAAATAATGTGGCTCAAACACTACGTAAATGAAAAAGTTTTAAAAATTTAATCAATGTATCGTGTCAGAATTGTTTTAAAAAATCGCGTGTCGGCGATTATATCATGTCAGACACACGTGTCTGTGTCCGTGTCAGTGCATCACTATAGTAAAGAAGTTTCCTAGTCATGGAGAAATTTTATCAACGAAGAGATTAACCTTGAACTGAACGAGTCAAGCTTGGTTTGCTGAATGATCTTTGTTAGTGTATTTGTGGTTATACTGCCAGAAGGGTAGTATGTTATTTTCCTAATCTGATTAGGGTTTGTTTAGTCACTTTTCTTATTAGACTATTTAAATCTTTTTGTATTCTTTTTTTGCAAGAATTCATTCATTAAAACCGTAGCATTGTTTCCCTATTTTATCTGTTTCTCTCTTGTTTTCCTTTGCTAAGATTCACAATCTTAAGAGGCATTTATGCTGGCATGTCTCGGTTTTGTGTATCTGTCTGACAGAAAAACTAAGTGCTATTTGAGTAAGCTTGAATTGATATGGACAAGATCGAGATACTGCACAACATCTCTCTTATATACTCATAAACACGTGACTTTGCATGTTTTGTTGAGACAAGACAACAATTTCTCATGCTGAAACCTTTGCTGTTGCTAATCACTTGAACTCCAATGGAGCGAAGGCGATTGGTATCCTTGTCGCGTATGAAGGCAATTTTCTGACCAAATGTTTACCACCACTTGAACCCAATCGAAGATAGAAAAAATCTAATTCAAATATGTAGAAATAGATTGAAGATTATGTATAATTAATGATGCATACTTCTATACTACTTAGCCAATTATGGTGAAATCATATTTGATCAAAACCATTACTCCATAACATACAACACGTACCATAATCGACTTCAAATAATTGATAAATTCAGATAACAAATGAGATTATAGATAACAACACGTCACATTGTACCACATTTCGATACAGTTTTTGAATGCAAAAATTAGGAGATAGTTAAACCAATTAAAACATACATGCGCAAGTTGCGTGCAGTCAAATTCTCTATCTTCAGTCTGTTGTGCAACTTCTTTTTGTTTCTGCTCCATTTGAGTGTCGTCAATCAGTACAGATACAATGTCCGTCAAGAGCCAAGAGGTCACCCTGAGCATGTCTGCTTGTCATGGCAAGCTGCTGCATCGTTTTCTTGACTAGCACTCTGCAAGATTTTTCCTTGACTGTCTCTTCACAAATCAAGGGATAGATAGAAACATCATTTGTTTGATCCAGACGATGAACTCGTCCATTTCCTGTAAATCTAAAATTAGATTCTCATCGCTTTCATGAATAGGAGGGTGAACATCGTTAAAGTTTATTCCCAGTCCACCAGCTCTTGTACTCGGCAAGAGTACATGGATTTCATTCCCATGCTGGAAGTCCTTAACCATGTCTCAACGATCCATCATCGTGGACTATTCGTCGAGCCTTAAATACCTATATTTTCTATAGTTCATATATTCCTCAATAATATTCAACATTTTTGTTATTTATTCAAAGTGAAGAACGTGATGATTTTCTTCACCGAAATGTTTTCCATAACTTGAAGACAATCTATGACGGAAAACTAATTCAAATATGTAGAAATAGAAATAACGAGGCATACCCCTACACTAATTAGCCAATTATGGAGAAATTCATAATTAATCAAAACATCCATAATATACTGATTTCTTTGTTGTATCATCGGTGATAGACGCTCAAACAACACTTACGGTTAGGGAGCGAATTTGTTTTAAGGACATTATGTAGGCCTCAGTTTGCAATTCTAATTTCATCGCATCAGTGGTTTGTTTTAGTTACAGATGGTGGTGGTTTGTCTTATAGGTTTGATATTACTTGTACCTACAGAAAATACCATGGAAATAAATCCTTGCAATTCATCCCTGGGAGGTAGTAAAGAACTTCTGACCCAAGCTCTCGGGGAAATGGCTGATAAATCTTAAAATGGAAGTATCCAATCTCTGGAAATTTAACCTTGCTGGTGAACTAGACATAAACATCCGTGAATTTGTGAAAAGAAAGAGAAATATATGCCTCACGCACATTTCTAATTATTGATACATGGCTGACATGCCTCACACTGTCACACATATGCCGGGCACTTGTTCAAATGAGGCGTGGCCAGCCGACCCTCCAATAGGGGGCGGCCATGTGGCGTTTAAGTAATCCTTGTAGTAAACAAGGAAGTACACATAGATTTTTCCAATCTTTATATAGTGGTGTTTAGATTTTCGGAAATGATTTTTTTTTTCAAATTATTCTTGACAAGAAATATGAGATTGAGAAAGCATGTTTATTAACCATGACTGAATAACTGAAAAATAGATTTCCTTTTGGATTATTGATCTGGTTAAAGGTAAAAATCTCCTGATATGAGTTTTAGCTTGAGACTAATTAATAGCTTTCTTTGAACTAAAACCATAGTTCATTGATCTCATCATTTCAGCGTGCAACAAAAGTATACAAAAGTTATTTAACCCTTTTGAATTTTAATTTTACAATATATTTTAGCCTCACTCATGTAAATAATTGAGGAGGTCACAAAGTAATGAACTTTAGGGCTCCAAGACCATCGCGATAAGATTGAGGGTAGCAAAGAATGATTGTGACCAATTAAAAATTACAAAACATTAGAAAATGATCTGGACTTATCTATTGATCTTGTATAGACTCATCGCGCATGTGTGACACGCATCATGGAGTTGCTCTATTTGTAATATTTTTGAAATTTCTGGCCAAAACTGGCACTTCCTGGAATGCGCCATGCACGTGTTTGGCACATGTTCGACAAGCCATTTGATGTGACCCAACTTACTTCTGGTAATGACATGTAAGAGAATGAAATGCCGCAAGGAGGAATTTTGAGCTTTACTCTCGAGAGTTTTCATCACTTTTTCTTTTGTCTTTTTTAATTTCAACTGTGTATTAGCACTCTATTTCTGGTGTAGAATCTGGAATAAAAATTCAAACAAAAAAATCTGCCATCATTATTAAAAAATCCACTTGATAAGTCGCTTCTCTTTACATGTTGAAGCTCGTGTTCTGAAACCACCACCAACCTAAGGCCTGAGTCCAGTAAGGTTGTGATTCTGGTTGGATGTGACTGAATTCTATTGGAGGTTTATTGGCAGTTGGTAGTATGATTTGAAGAAGTCTTGAAGGAGTCCAAGTTGGAAAGGAGAAGGAATCATGCAACGGTGCTTGCCGCCCACTCAGGAGTCGCTCAAGCGCCCATAACAGGGACTTGCTCTTGCTAGGCGCTAGGCAGTCGCTCGACAGATGGTGTCACCACTCGAGGGATCTTATCCGAAAATCTCTATTCACATTTTTTGCAGTGTTTAAGTTCTATTTTATCTCAAACACTCCATTATCATTTAGACCTGTTATATTTCAACTCGACCACATATTAAGCTCTTTATTGTATTATAAATATGGAGATTAAACCTCTTGGAAAAATCATCCTTACATTTTACACAATTTGTAATCCTTCATATTATTGATATTAGCGAATTTTCTCCTGTGCCCATGGTTATTTTCCCAAATTGAGTTTTCACGTAAATCTTGTGTTATTGTTTTACTTTTCATATTGCCAAACTCTCGTTTTATTATAACACCGGTCATGAACTATGGTAGGGTAGCCGTAAATGCAGGTTCAATGTTCTCGTTAAAACTCTTTCTGGACCTCTTCAATCTCTTTTGTCTTTGTTGTGATGTGTCCACTAATCCATGTTCTGAGGGAGATCATCCAGATCATAGTCCATTGGCACTGCGCCAGGAGACAAGGAGTTGACATTTTCTGAGCCTTTGGTTTTGGTTGAGTTTGCTCGTCTGATGTTGTTTTCCTCTTTTTCCTATTTGGCTTTGCTTTATCAGAATCAGTAGGCTCGGATTCATTATCCTGCAATTTAGGCTTGTAAATTCCTCCAAAGATGCATCGCCCTGCATCAATCCACATGCCCTTTGCACCGTGGGGCAAAGCCCCTTTCACAGAATTTTGGTGCCCGGGTCCCCCTATTGGTGGGGGGCCTGACACGGAAGGGCCACCCTTGCACCGTGTTTTCTGACTAGCTCTCTTGCAAGATTTTTTTCCTCAACTGTCTCTTTAAAAATCAAGTGACAGACAGAAATGTCCTTAGTTTGATCATGCTGATGAACTCCGTCCATTGCTTTAAATCTAAAGTTAAGTTGGATTCCAATTACTTCCATAAAATAAGTCGGTGTCAGCAGCTATCAAGTTTAGACCCATTCCACAAGCTTATGTACTCATCAAGAAGGCTATCATTCCTATCCTAGAAGTCCTTAATCATTTCTCCATCCATAATCATGGACGATCCGTCAAGCCTTAGACGCCTTTTTTTTCTATAGTTCATATAGTCCTCAAGAATATTCAACATTTTCGTTATTTGTGCAAAGGGAAGAAAGCGGTGATTTTATGGTCGCAAATATTTTTGGCAACATGGAACACATACTAAAACAGCGAAAATTTAATTCAAATATGTAGAAATAGATTGAAAATGATGCATAAATAATCCACAGTAGCTTCTCTCTTATTTCTTCGAATTGGACTGCACGTGACAGGCACGTGTTTGTTTAAATTTGTTTACTTTATCTCCTAATTATTTCGTTCAAATACTGCACTTGAAGTTTTTTTGAGAACTTGGTTTCGAATTTCAATTGAGTTTTCACGTCCAAGGCTGTGTTCCCCTTCTTATTATTGGACTTCCAAGGCTGTGTTCCCCTGCCTCGGTTTATAAATTCCTCCGAAGATGCATCTCCCTCTGCATCCATCCATATGCCCTTTGTAGCTCCATTCTTCTTCTGTCTATCTTCAGTCTTTTGTGAAACTACTTCTGGTTCTGCTCCACTTGAGTGTCATCAATCAGTAAAGATACGGTGTCCCTCCAGAGCCAAGATGTCACCCTGAACGTGACAGCTTGTCATGACAAGCTGTTGTGCCGTGTTTTTCTGACTAACTATCTGCATGATTTTTTCCTCGACTCTCGTTAAAAATCAGGCGATAGACAGAAACGTCAGTAGTTTGACCCAGCCGATGGGCTCCGCCTATTCCGTGTAAATCTAAAGTTTGATTATAAGACGGTGCCAATAGCTTTCAAGTTTATACCCAGTCCACCAGCTATTGTACCCAGCAAGAACACAAAGATAACGTTCCCACATGCCTCAACGATCCATCATCATGAAGTATCGGTCGACCCTTCAATACCTATATTTTCTATAGTTCACTTAGTCCTCGAGAATATTCAACATTTTCGTCATTTGTACTAAGAGAATAAGGCGGTGATTTTCTGCATGCAAACTTTTTCCATCACTTGAACACATGTAGAAATGGATGGAAGATGGTGCATAATGAGGCATATCCATATTCATTTTTTTTTTTTCAAAATCATTTTTAATCATACATTTTTTTAATAAAACAATTTGTACATAAATTTAAATTTTCTTCCTACTGCTTAATCACTCATTTTTCAAAAAATTACCGTTACAGAATATATTCTCTCAAAAAGAGAACTCAAACAAATCCTAAAGTTGTATTTAAACTCTCTAGATTCATGATTGGTCTAACAATTATTCTACTTATACAAAAGAGAAAAACAAATAGGTTGACAAAATGCCACATGACTGCCCCCTATTGGGAGGCGCCTGGGCGGGCCCTATTTATCATCATTTTCTGTGCAAATAACATCGCTTTTGGTCTAATACGTTAATTGCGTGTTTAAATTTCATCATGGGTCGTGTTTTTGTTGACTTGTCTCTACAAAGAGACCTAGATTGAAAGAGTTTCTAACCTCGACACATTAAAATGTATTTAATCGTCCAGGCTCCCAGCTGGCCTAATATGTTAAGCCTCTATTTGATTTTCATTTTTTTTAAACTCATTTTCAACCACACATTTCATAAATTTCATGTCTTTATCAACTTTTCAACCACACATTTTATCAATTTTTCTAAATATCTTATTTTTAACTAAACCGAACTAGGGCTAAATGGCCTAGTTAAAATTCACGATGAGCCTTGTCGTGGTTTGACTTGTCCCCTAGATTTGAAAAAGACTTTAATCTAGGCACATTAAAATGTATTTAATCGTCAAGGCTCACCTAGTTAAAATTAATAATGTGCCTTGTCGTGGTTTGTCCCTACAATCATGTCCCGATTTCGAAGAAGTCTCTAATACAGTCAAAAAGTAATCTAGGCATGCAACCTATCCAAAATATCTAAAAAAATGATTTTGTGATCTGATTCACAACGCATACATTTGAGGGAAGTTGTCTATAAATTCAGGAACAGATTTCGGATTGCCAAAGTAATTACTTCTCTCATAAGAACTCTGTTTATCCATTCCTCACGCCTTTCGCGCGTTCATAATTATCGCCGGAAAATAATTACGAAATACATTTGGAAGGTAGCATAATTATGGTCTTTATGCAAAGAAACATCGCCGGTGAAATGAAAGTGGAAGCAAATTCTTCGTTTTCCGGCGCCGGCGAAGGCGGCGAAATGCCGGAACTCGACGTTCAAATTATTACTTCCGGTGGCCTACGCATTCCTGCTCTTTCTAGCGTCCTGGTATGATGTTTGTTTTGATTGTTTTCTATCCTAAGCCCCCAAACATCGAATATGTTATTCAATAGCTTGTTTAATATCTGATTTTCTTCGAAATCAAATGCATTCGTCCACCGAAAACATTTTCAGAAAAAATAGTTCCGAATTGGATTATTTGAAAGCAATTTTTTGGTTAAATATTTTTGGTCTTTATAGGCTTCAGCATCGCCGGTGCTAGGGAGCATAGTTAAGAGACGGCAAAAGCACTGGAGCTCCAAGCAGAAAATTCCGATTCTCGGCGTTCCACCCGACGCCGTTTCTGTGTTCGTGCAATTTTTATATTCGTTCGAGTGAGCATGATTATTTCTTTTGCTTTCTATATTAGTTTTTAGATACTTATTATTTTGGTTGGTGGTGAACTATAACAATTGCAAGAATTATTGCTATATAATTTTGTAATGTAAATGACGAAAATTCAATGTTGGTTTGTTCAGGTGTAGTGACGAGCAGATGGAGAAGTACGGGATTCACCTACTGGCGTTGTCGCATGTATACTTGGTACCAGTATTGAAGCAGAGATGTACAAGAGGGTTGGTGGAGGGGTTGACGATTGAGAATGTGGTGGACGTGCTACAGCTTGCTCGACTCTGCGATGCACCTGATCTTTACCTCAGGTGTATCAAGTTGTTGTCTAATAATTTCAAGGCTGTTGAACAGACAGAAGGGTGGAAGTTTCTGCAAAATCATGATCCTTCTGTTGAACTCGAAATTTTACAATTCATGGATGAAGCAGAATCTGTATGCACCTAAACACGACCCATCGTTAGTTCATATATCAGTTCAAGTAGAGGAAAACTTCTAGTCTTGTCGAAAATGACAGTGAATTATGAATGTTGTGATTGGTCAAGAATAGTACTAAACTAAATAATATTCTTTATAGATTTTTGGTTATTTATATGATTTTTTTTCCATACTTGATTCAGTTTTTGAATTGTGATTAGTATTGGTAATACTGGTTCTAATTTGTTTGTAATAGAGGAAAAAGAGGATAAGGAGGCACAGACAGGAGCAAGGCTTGTATTTACAACTAAGTGAAGCCATGGATTGTCTCGAGCACATATGTACAGAAGGGTGCACGAGTGTGGGGCCTCGCGACATGGATCCTAGCATAAACTTGAATCCATGTAGCAAGTTTTCGACTTGCAATGGTCTCCAGCTTCTGATTAAGCATTTTGCAGCTTGTAAGAAGAGGGTTAACGGGGGTTGTTTGCGCTGTAAGCGAATGTGGCAGCTCCTTAGATTGCACTCCTCAATTTGCAACTATCCTGATGAATGCAGAGTGCCCCTGTGCAGGTAAAAGAATCTTTCTAAAGACTTTATTTATTTATTTAGTTATTAGTACAGGATGCTTGTGAATTATGTTTTTATTACTTTTCAATAAATATGAAGCAAATAAAAATTGAGAATGATCCTTGCTATCATTAGTATATGCTGTAATTAACTATATAATTAAAATTAAAAAAGCATACTGTTGGCATCAAACATTTTCTTAGGCACAAGCATATACGAATCAGTTAGCATACTGTATGAATCCTGTGATTCATCGAGTGTGCATTATAATCATATATGAGATGTTACAATTCAAGATACTGTCATCTTTGAATCATATTGGAAGATGTCAACATCCCATTTGGTTGGAAATAAGTCCTGTCCCACACCGTCTATATCCAACATTGTGTTCATTGCACAATACACGGATGTGACTTGTCCTATTGGTGAGATCTGATTAGGTTTGTTAGCTTCTCTATTATGGCAAACATGAATATATCTGTCTGTAGGGTCAAGTTATTCTTCGTTTGTTCCCTGGAATCCTGATGCGTCTGCTTTCATTCACATAATGGCTTAGTGCCACTTCTGAAAACTCTAAAAGATATTTAAGATCCCTGAAATTATATACTGAATAATTTGAGATAGTTGAAATGGGGTAAAAGTTGTTATAGCTACTATAGCTATCCAAATACTGTTGCTCAAATTAAGGGGATAGAATGGATGTGCGAGTTGGAGCATTAGATCAGCAAATCTGGGGTCAGAAGTATGGGAAATTAAAAGCAAGTTTACAAACATTTCCCAAATATGTATTGAGCAGACTGATGGTCTAGCTTGCATTAACAACCAACTATTTCTTCTCTAGAGTTTCACGTCAGAAGTGAAAGGAATTGAGTTGATGTATACTGTGCTGAAAATCTTGGAGAGGTATTGCTTTCGCTACCAATTTGATCTGTCTAACCTTTAGATATGAAATCTCTTCGATGTTGATGCTGCAGGCAGTTCAAATTGAAAGTGCAACAAGATAGAAGAGGAGAGGATGCTAGGTGGACATTACTCGTAAGGAAGGTGGTCTCAGCCAAAACTATATCTTACTTGACTCTGCCCAAGCAGAAGAGGGAAGAGAAACCAAGAACAACCCAAAATCATCATGACATTTGAAGCTTCAAAATATAAAAGTAAACTCAAATAGATACACAAGTTTCTTGAAATGGAATGTGAAAATCATGTGTAGTAGGCCTCAGAAATTGGGGTGAGTTCTTTATAACCTGTAAATTGGTTGTTTTGCTTAATAGTTGTTATTTTGGCCTGCTGTAGCCCCCCTTTTGTCTTTGTGGGTAGGCTAGCCATGAAGTGGTTTGTGATCAAAATATAAGGCTTGTAGATGAGTGGTTTCTTGTCAATCTACTTTTCTCCATTTATTGTAAATATGGTGAAGTTACATGAATTATTTTGGACATTGAGGTTGCTTTGGCATGTATAATTGAGCTTTACAATTGTAATCCATCACCATTAGCCTCCCAACTACATTTCCCACCCCGCCATGTTGTTTCCCTTTCCCCCGGATACATACATATATGTAATGTAAAGTGACGGAGCCGGCCGGACATTCTTCACAATGGAGTCATTTCATCACTTGATAGAGATTTTCTTGGAAGTGAGATCAAAGTAAGAACTTGAAATTGGCACCAACGTATTCAACACAGATGCATTTACTGAAATTACATATTTACATTAAGCATATACAAAAACATACATCTAGAAAGAGAACTAATAGAAGCCTGAAAGCACGAACCCTTTTTTTTCTACCAAATAAACTAACTGAAATGCTCAATAATGCAAGAACCGAAGCATATACCTTAATAAAATTGATAAAAGTACGAGGACTCTTTGCCCATAACGAAAATCTGTTATTTGCTCCAAGTATTCTGCTCGTACCGTACCTTTCAGCTATTGAGTTCCGTAGCGTTGAGAAAAAGATGGATTTTCCCGGATGAAATGAAAATTGGACTTTCCGCACTTGAACTCCAAAAGAGGTAAGTCATCAATAGTTGGCCCCATAACTAAGTTTTTTTTTTTTTTTTAACAAATTGGTAAA
>CAIGRH010019595.1:0-21007 GCA_903798295.1 Fraxinus nigra | reverse complement strand
AAGCTCTGGTGGTTGTTTCGTTCTCAAATATCTATTTGGGCCTAGTTATTATAGGGCAAGTATTGTATGTGGACACACCATTTACTTGTAGTTGTTCCTTACTCAGATTCTCCTAGCAGGAAGAGGTTAAAATTAGTTGGGCCCCGAATAGAGTCATACATTGCATGGCACCTTGGAGTAGGTCAGATTTTCTTTTAGCATGACTGCTGGATGGGTGAGACCACTTTGGCATCCCTATTCCCTCACCGGCAGCACACATCTGCGAGGGTGCATGATTTCTTTGATAATACCGGGTAGAATATTGGACGTTTATTAATGATTCTCTCTTCTCTGGTAGCAGAGCAGATATGGGCTATACCTTTATGTGCAGATATCCCTGATCGAATTGTTTGGCGAAATACATTAGATGGTAGCTTAGCTACCAAGTCCGGTTGGCACCTCGTACGGTTGGGACGCCAATATCAGGATTCATACCATTTACTTTGGAGCTCTATTTTGCTCGTCAATGTCTATTTCTTCTGCTGGAGACTATAGCAGGACCTCATTATAGTAAATGTGGTTATTCAGGGGAGGATTGGATGCCAGATGGCTTCTCGTTGTCAGTGTTGCTCCGAGACTGAGACTATCAATCATATTTTCACTAGCAGTAGCATCTCCAATCAGGTATGGTAGCATTTTGGAGATATTTTTCAAATACCTATGAATTCAGGCGAGGGAGTCAAACAGAGATTCCAGAGATGGAGTTATTCGGGACAGTATGTTCGTTGCGGACACATTTGCATTATCATTCCTCTTCTGATTTTTTGGTACCTATGGACTGTGAGGAATGATGCAAAGCATAGGGAAATTTGTATTGTCGCCAAACGTATCATTTGGAGGGTTTACCACATGATCTCATTTTTTCACATGGGATGACTGCTTTGTGATGCATTAGCAAGGTGATTTGACACTTGCACATATATTTGGTATCTTTATAAACCCCTATTTTCCTTTTCCCCTATTCTAGTTTGGTGACATACTCCATTAGTTGGATCTATCAAGATCAATACTGATGAATGTGTCAAAGATGACTTTGTGAGTGAGGGATACATCATCAGAGACTAGGCATGACACTATATTAGGGCTTTCTCAACTTTGTATGGATCATGCTTGATATTAGAGACAGAGCTCCAAGCTATTCTTGATGGGATTTTACTAGCTCATGGTCTTGGGTTTTCATCGATTGAGGTAGAATCTGATTCTACAATAGCTATTCATTGCATCACTAGAGGAGGAGGACCATGGGCTATTCAGGGCATACTCAAACGTATCACTGATATCATTTCGTACGACAGAGATACAATTTCTCACATTTATAGAGNCATGACACTATATTAGGGCTTTCTCAACTTTGTATGGATCATGCTTGATATTAGAGACAGAGCTCCAAGCTATTCTTGATGGGATTTTACTAGCTCATGGTCTTGGGTTTTCATCGATTGAGGTAGAATCTGATTCTACAATAGCTATTCATTGCATCACTAGAGGAGGAGGACCATGGGCTATTAAGGGCATACTCAAACGTATCACTGATATCATTTCGTACGACAGAGATACAATTTCTCACATTTATAGAGAAGGAAATCAGGTTGCAGATGTTCTTGCTGCGGAAGGTTGGGATCATCGACAATACCAGATATATGGACCACATGACCTGCCACGACATATTAGGGCATTTGTACAAATTGACAAATATAGATTGCCTAGTGTCAGAGTCTAATTTTGATTTTATTTAAAAATTTTATTTTAGCCTAATTTTGCAGTTGTTCTTATTGTAAAGAAAGTAGTACTTCCTCATTTACTACTTTAATCTTTGTTATTTATTTTCATTATAAGGGAAGTAGTACTTTCTCATTTTTCAATTTCATTATTTCCATGTAACCACGGTATTCCTCCACCACAAGTGAGGGCAAATTAATAAAATCTCGGAGGTCCAGCCCTCCTTTAACTAAAAAAATCTCTTCCATCGTACTAGAAATCATTGTAGATACAGATTCGGATAGGAGCTGCGTGTTTGTCCTAATGTCTATCAAGTCACTTCTAATTCCATTATGCCTTTGGACAATGTCATTCATCTTCCGTATCGGTTTACCCTGTATAGATGACATGTGTGACCTCATCTCAACCATCTGAACGTTCAAAACTTTGTTCTTCAAATGTAGTTCAGATATTTGCACCATCAATTCTTTTTTCAAGTCCTCGACCACTTTTAAAGTGTTTAAAATAAATCACTGACATAGAAATTGTAAGATGCGATAGTTGTCATCGTCTTAATCAAAAACAGCATGACCTGTACTACCATCGGTGATCATGAGAACCCATGTAGACATTTTTACACCAGGTGAACCTAGGTCTCCACTTGTTCCAACACTATGAACTGAACTTTCCATCATTGTCTTCTTTCTCCGGCCATTGCGTGTAATATATGGTTGAAGTGGTTTAATGTACTACACCCCATTCATATATGTCATTTTCATCTCATTATCCAAGGGCTCCAGGTCACATATTTGAATCTACCATACAATAAAATTATTTAAAAAATATTGTTAATGATAAACAACTTACTACACTATTAATTCAATATATTTGAAATGATTACATCAGAGTTTGAGAAGCATTTAGTAGCAGATGGGTGCTCATCTGCCATCCAGTTCATTATTCGAGAATGGTTTTGGACATTTCTTGTGACAATAGTTCCAGCAAGATAAGAAATTGTCTCGTATATCCACACTTGAAAGGCTAATAATAGACCTCTTAGCTTGTAATGGCTTGTCCTCTTACTCAGATCATCTCTCAATGCATTCAAAGTAGTATAAAAAAAAAATCTTTCCCCAAGGAAATGTGTCTATTGCAGAAAAATCTTCAACAAATACAAATACATAATGATCAACAACCTTCTTGTAATCTGTTAGGAATAGGTAAGATGTAATGAAAGACAGAGCTCTAAGCATAGCGACATATTGATCTATAAGGACTTCTACAATGTCCTGATCTGGAAGTTGACAAGCTGATATGAATGCATCCCTCACATCTTCATGTGTCACAATGTTTAGTTGACTTAAATATTTTTTCTTCAAACTTGAAGGACTACTTTCAAGTGTATGTACATCACTGGTTCCCGTGCATCGCAGTCGTGTTACTAAACAGAACTCAACTAGAGAGAACCTAACAAATCTACCGAATATGCAAAATCACATTTCATCTTCATTGGATGTATGCACATGTCTGNATACAGTGCTCCCAACTTTGCCACATGTTCGTCTACAAGCAATTCAACCACATCTTTTTTTGTAATTTAACATGCTTATATGAATGCATCCCTCACATCTTCATGTGTCACAATGTTTAGTTGACTTAAATATTTTTTCTTCAAACTTGAAGGACTACTTTCAAGTGTATGTACATCACTGGTTCCCGTGCATCGCAGTCGTGTTACTAAACAGAACTCAACTAGAGAGAACCTAACAAATCTACCGAATATGCAAAATCACATTTCATCTTCATTGGATGTATGCACATGTCTGAGTAGAAAGTAATGAATCAATTGTGGCTGAAACACGATTTCATGGCACTCCAGAAAATGCGCAAAGCATGTTCCCATGAGTTTACTTTGTTGGGCTTCGCTCAGATGTTTCTTTAAGTTGGTCATAACAACATTTGTCATAGATGTGGCGATTTTTTCAAGAAACCGTTTATGTTGTGCTATTATGAATTTCCACTCCTGCAGCACGTGTTTATGTCAGGTCACAGATGCAAGTAATGGTAGACAGAACTGAAAAATGATTCACAATTATTCCCAAACAGGTCACACATATTGAAAAAAAAATTACAAAGTAATGACACAGACATATAGAGTATGTGATAAAATTTAAAAGAGGTCACAGATACATGTATACTCATGCCATTTAACGTCATAGCCACAAATTACATAATAAAATCAAGTCATGTAAACTTATAATCATATATCATGTGATGGAATTAGTTCACAAACCCATTATAATCTCCATGACATGTGGGAAGTACGTCACAAATCCATTATACTCTTCGTCAGATACTGCACTATTTTATGCCATGAATCATTGTGTAAATTATAAACACTTCCAAAATAGAAACCCCCCACACATTTCCTTCAATACTACTTCTCAAACAAATAGAAGGTCACAAATGAAATAAACGAACAAAAAACACATTTTTTACTCAACCTATCAACAAAACACATGAAAAAATTGAAAGTTTTAATTCTAAATCAATTCATTTCCACAACAACTATATGGGATGTCAGCATAGGTGGCTCCCAGAAAACACCTAAACCATGTTCCATGTTCCTTAGTCTAATTAAGGATTTGTCCATTTCTACACAGACAACCTATATTGTATAACTATATAGGATGGATATTCATTAACTTGAGACTCAATGAGGAAGATGCAAATAGGAGCAGAACAATAGTAATATTCACAGTAATCTAAGGGAGCATTCTTAACTGAAATTTTGAATTTTAAAAATTCTTCTAAATTCAAGTGTTTCCAATTGAGATTTTTAATGAATTTATTCAAATTTAAGTGTCCCCAACTAAGATTTTAACGGATTTTAATAAAATTCATTAAATTTAGGTATCCTAAAAAACTCATGAATTTATATATATTTCATTAATACGTGGATTTTAAAATATTTGAATGGATTTCAAGTTTACCAATACATATAACAAACTCTTTTTATATTTCATCAACTTTTATTAAAAATTTACTAAATATCTTATCTTAACACCAAACATGGCCCTATTATAGGAATGGGGTGAATTTAAATTTATCAATTTGACCCTCATTTTTGGGAGAAAATTTATTTTGAAATAGTGACTTTTTCAAAGAGTGTTTTGTTAAAAATTATGATTTTATGTGTAAAATTATTTTATGGAAGAATGTGTGATTGAAAATGCTTACTTTTATAATAGAGTACTAATTGGAAAAAAAAGTTTGATATACGATTTTTTTTTTTTAAATGTAGATGGGATATGTTGTATAATTTTCTTTGAATACATTTTCCAAAATAATAAACTTGTGGAATTTTTTTAAAAATCAAGCAACCATATTCTGTGACAACTGCTAAAAAAAATTGTGACTTTAATTTAATTAAATAGATATAGGTCATGGTTCACAATAACATACAATTTATAATCATAGTCATATATTAATTACAAATCACATAAGAAGTGGCGGATCCAGGATTCTTGGTCAGCTAGGGCGGTTGTCGACCATCGACCGTCGTTTTCTTCTTTTCACTCAACCAAAGAAAAGGGGCACTAGGCAGTAGCTAACAAAAAGTCGTAGGGGGCTTATATATATATATATATACACACATATATATATATACATAATTTTTTTTTGTCTCTATGTCTCTTTTTCCAACTCCCACTAATTTATCATTTTTATTATCTTATTGTTAAACCTCATCATTAGCTCATCCAATCGCAAAATACATACATATGCACAAGTAATCTACATTATTGAAATTGTAAATAAATTGTAGACCCAAAATAATCATAAATGACATAATTAAAAGAAATTTTGTATCCACAAAGAACTAAAAATTTGCTCCTAATTAAAAAAATCCATAGCTAGCCAAAAGTAAAATAAATCTTATCCGACCAAATAAAATCAACAAAAAATATATAAAATGCATCTTACTAATTTTCATATATATGGGTAAATTTACGTACGAATATAAGTACCTGCAAGTTCACATGGCTTAGATTTGTAGACATCAATTTCAGTGACAACTTGAAATTGATAGGGCTTCCCACATGCCTTCCTCCTTAGATATTACTCCTTAGATAGTACCCGGTGCCAAAGAAGTTGGGGACGAAGACGCCGTTGTTGCACTCGCTACCACCTGTTTAGGGGTGAAAGGGAGGGAATGAGATAGGGTTTGGAATTGCGATCTTGTAAATGAATTAATTGTTTCAATTAAACAAAATATACACATTAAACACAAAATAGCATCCAGTGGACTAGGCCTACCTTAAAAAAAAGAAGAGGCCCAACCAAAAGAAGAGGCCCAAAATTGAAAAAGAAAAATGTTTTGCCTATCATCTTCCAAAATACTCCATCCGCGTCACCTGAAATTCAATTTTCAACCTTCCTCCTAGGCTTCAGCCGTCACTATCGCTAGGTATGTTTTCTTTTTTTCTTTTTTTTGGCCTGGCCATTTAAGGTAAAGAGGCCCTCAGGCCATAGCATAAGCCCAATCTTGAAAAAAAAACATAGAAACGGTACCTCGCCTGTTCGGTCGTCTTCTTCCTTCCACTATTTCGACGAAGCCCAGCACGCATGGCCACCCCCCTCGCTGGGTGTTGGGTCCGCAACTGCACACAAGGTTACATTTACTAAAATAATTTGTGAGTCACAATCACGTATTGTGGTCGCAAATTATAAATTAACATGCTACAAATTATCCAATTAACTGGACATAGTTACTTTTCATTTTATGCCACCTCTCCCATCCTATTACACTACCGTCGGCATTACCCAAAACGTTACCGTCTCCTCAATCCACAACCCACAACCACCACATTTACCTTAAATTCACAATCACCACCACCTCCACCTCAATGTCCTTAGTCCGAATCTACCCTTAGTTTTATCAATCGACCTTTGGATTGGCTAAAAATCAGATTTATAGATTCGATCGATTTGAATTTTTCAAACAGTTTTCTGGACAGCTTCGATTCAACCTCTTTCCATTGATTTTTTGCATAGATTTCCCATGGGTTTTTTGCAACATATTGCTTTGAACCATTTTTTGTGGAGTTACTTTAATCTTGCACAAATCGAGCTCAATTTCAACTATAAACAGAATATCAAACACCAACCAAAGAGAGACTCAAACCACAACTTATTCAATTCGGTAGCCTACTTTGTAACACCTACAAAGGATACAATATTTGGTGATTAATTGTAGCCACAAAGGAAAATAAAAGAAGATGAAGCAGTTGGTTTAAACTCAAGCACAAAGGAAAGAAAGAACACAAAGATGGCTGCCTCATACGATTTCTCTCACTGCAATAACACATAGCTGGTAGAAGACAAAGAAATGCTACATATAGATTAGTTTGGTAAAAATCAAAATTTAGATTTTAATCTAAATTACATTCAACAATTAATTTTAACTACATATTCATAAGACCCATAATTTCATCCACACATTTCATCAACTTTTATCAAAATCTACTAAAAATCTGATTTTGGGCCATCCACAAGTGAACTGGGTCATGAGCAATCTTAATTAATTAAATTACTTCCAATAGCCAAGTTACTTTCGAATCGAGCCAATCACTATGGTGTTGATATATTTAATTTAATATCATCGTTTGAAATTTATTGGGTATCAAAATCCAACAGATTCCATTTATCCAAAAGGACCCAACCGACCTACCACGTCTAGACCTAATATGAGGTCCATGAGATGGCTGCCTCGGGGCCCAAAATATTAACTATCATCGTAGTAGGTAGATGTGTCAACAAGCCAAGCTACAATTTAAAATTTGTGCAATTTATGTGTATTATGAATAATAACTAATTATTAACATATAAAAATATTATAGCTGAAAAAAAAAGAAAAAAATTATTATTTTTTTAAAAAAACGTGGCATGCAAGTTTTTATTTTTATTTTTTAGGCTTATGACTTGGCCTGGCTCAAGCCGACGTCCGAAAATGGGGCTTGGCCCCACCGAGCCACGAGCCGGTTCGACTCGGGCTTTTTTCCAGCTTGAGTCGACGAGCAGTTTTGCCATGGCTAAATAGTATGTAAATTTATATAATTTTTGTGTGTGCATAATTGATGATAGTCCTTTGTTGCTCAAATGGTAGAGAGAGGAATCAGAATATTCCATGATAGATTTGGTTTGAAACTGTAACTATTACTCCAAATTAGGTATGATCTTTTGTTCTCAATGGGAAGTTTTTGTTACGCCTTGCCTCCGAGGCTCTAATAGAGATTGCCACATAGACAACAAAGCCATGTAGGCAGAAAGTTAGCAAAAAAGTGAAGGGAAGGTCAATGGAGTCAAAAGAGTGGAAGAAACAAACATCCGAAGTCCTTTTACTGAAGACTGAAGCTGATGTTGAACCCCTCTTCATGTGTGAAGTACTGGAGCTTGAGGCCGAGGTCCTTACAAGTTGCCTAAAGCTCTAAAGTGTTTGAAGCCCCCAGGCCGATGTTGACTGCACGACAGATTCGAAGATCCCTGAAATGACTGATGTGACGTCTGTAATAATAATGTGTCAGTATGTCAGCCTACAATGTAGAACGGATGATCTCTTGTTAAAATATTAATTGTAGGAATAGACAATGATGTGAGGCCTCAATGTAAAAGATGTGGCCACGTGGTTTTGATCCAATGATACCCACGTTGGCTAATGTAGTATAAATAGTATCTCACTGTAAGTAATCAAGGTTGGCTCTTTTACAATAAAAACACAAGAAATATATATACTTGAACTCTGGAGAAATCTATGAAAAACACTTAGCAGAATATTCATTGGTTATCTTTATAATCTTGTTGAATATCAACTCAAATAGATAACATAGTGATTTCAATACACATTTTCTATCTATCATTCCACATATTCTCATTGATTATAACATTGGATTACTTTGATAATTTCTTTTTGGCGATAGTTGTTAGTATGATCGTCTTTGTTTCTTACCGTCGGAGCCTGAACATTTTTGTCTCTCGCCGTACAGTGCCTCCCGCGTCCATTTCCATTTGTTTACTGTCGTTGTTCTAGTAAGAACACCCCAGAATCATACTTGATGTGGCAAGAGTGAACCCGACATCTATTGAGTTCATTTTTTGGGGGGTCAATAGATTAGCGCCGTCTATGGGAAACTCTACGGTTAACCACGAAAATACGTGGAGAAAAGGTTAGGCTACAAACAGAAGTTTGGCTGAAAGAGTTCTAACATTTGAAAAAAAAAGCTGTTAGAAACCTAAGACCCTTGAAGAAAGGGAAAATTTCGCACCAAGTGTTTGAAGAAAGATGAGTTCAAATGATGAAAGTGCCCCTAGGAAGACAAGGGACTAACATAAAGAAAGGGAACCCTCACGAGCTGCCTAGTTGCTCGCCTACGACCTCTAGCACGAAGACGATGAGGGTCCAGATGGGGGGTAGGGTCACAGCTAGGTTTACTAGGGAAATGGCCACAATGATAGCCAATATGAGAAACATAACCCAACAGAACTATGCCATGTAAAAGATGCTAATGAACATGCAAGGACTAGGGGGATATCACGTCCATCCCTATGCAGCCCCAGAGAATGCATCTTGGATCCTTAAGGATATTACTAAGATGAGGAAGAAGTCCAAAGCCAAATGGCTGGACACCATTATATTCAGATGGAGGCTCTACAGGAGAGAGAGGTCGAGGTAGATACATCGACCAATTATGCTACTGAAAAGTCGTACGAAGATCCATTCAATTTTCGTCCTAACTATGAGCCAAGAGACAGACCCCAGAGGTCGGCCAACGTCTTCGACATGATAAGTTCGAGGCTACCTAGAAATAGGCAAGCTTATCCTCTTCCTCCAGTGCCTAGGAATAGGCAACATGAGCCTCACCAATATGAAGGACAGTAACCTACTTACCAGGAAGAGCCTTAGATTCGCCCCTCTAGAAATAGGCATGAGAGAAGGAGTCAGGCCAGAAATGATGCAGGACCATCTCAAACGCCTCCTCAAATCCACCAAGGGGAGGATGAAGACTCAGATGAACCCCAAAGATCCTGTGACCTTGATGATGATGACGAGCATTCGCCTTTCTCAGAGGCCATAAGAAACGCTCCCATGCTGAACCACTTCATTCTTTCTAAAATTCCCAAGTATGATGGGAGATGTGATCCCGCGAAGCACATGAACAACTACAAAACACATATAAATCTGAAGAGAGACACGCCATCTATGAAGTGCAGAGCCTTTCACTTGACTATAAGCAGAGGAGCAGAAATTTGGTATACAAGATTGCCAGAAGGAAGCATTCGAAGTTGGCCTGACCTCAAGAAGACGTTCTTGAAATGCTTTGCAATAAGCAAAGAATAAGAAATGCCCATTCAGCGATTGCAAGACATGCGACATCAGCAAGGTGAGTTACTAAAAATTTTCTTATCCCGTTCCACCGACGAAATGACCTATGGTGTGCAAGTCACTAATAGTGAAGCACCTACTACTTTGCGAGGATGATTGGACATGAATTCTCTCTTTTGGAGGGACGTGCAGAACAAGGACCTAACCACCTATGATGCCCTATTGGAAATGATAAGGCACAAAATCTTCAATGAAGAATTAAGAGATCATAGGAATAGGGCCAGCCAGGGTCTACCGCTTCTTCAAATGCAAGGCCATACTTCCCATTTGATGAATCAACATGCACCACTAAATCATGGACAAGAGCTTGTCGCAGCAATACTCAATGCCATACCTATCCTAACTTATGGGGAGGTCAATCCTGGTGCTGAAATGCATCAGTGTCATCCTTGCCCGAGACACTCGCCAAGAGGATGAGATGCTGAACCTAAAAATAGGGATGAAGCGCCCAACTATTGCATGTACCGCCTATCACATGGCCATCGCACGGAGAATTGCTGGGACGTCTCAATGCATTCATGTAACCAAAACTAAGGAAGGAAGAGATGCCCTCAAAGAAATGCTCTTTACAGGTAAAATTAGCAGCATGGGATTAATGAGAAGCTTTGGCCCAATCGAAATGACCCTCAAAGAAGGAGGTAAAACGATACTAAAAGGCCTAGAGAAGGTCAAAGGCAAAGGATGAGCCATCCACCAAACAATGAACATGAGCCCATTAGTGAAATATATACAATCATTGGAGGCCTGCATGTTGGGGGGAATCTATGAATTAATAAAGAAATTATGCTAGGAAAGCAAGTGATCATCATATGAAGAGTTACATAGTTAACCATTCTTCAACCGGAAGGGCAATCCTACCAATTACATTTACCCAGGATGATACAATGGGAGTACATTATCCGTACTGTGATGTCTTAGTAATAAGAGCCGTCCGACCCGCAATGACCTGAAAAAGATGTTGGTGGATAATGGGAGCTCGGTCAACATTATCTTTGGAACTACTTTTGATCAAATGAAAGTTGACCACGAGTTTACCCCAATGAATTTCCCATTATATTTCTTTAGGGAGATATCATCATCCCAAGAGGCAAAATTACTCTAGCAATAAAGATGGGAACCGACGTTGTCATGAGCGACTTCCCTGAACAAGGGAAAGACGTTGTTATGACCAAGCCCCCTGAAGAAGGAACAACTACTGAAGAAACAATTTGCTTAGAGGAGCTGAACCCTCGCATCATTGATTGCGAGCCTCAGACAATACATATGGATGAGCTGAAGACCTTCCCAACAAACCCTATGGATCCATTGAAGCGCTTGTAGGTGGGAAGTAACTTACCACTAGAAATGAACCAGGAGTTGAAAAACTTCTTGCTCAAAAACCTTGGTGTTTTTGCTTGGAAGCATTGCGACATGGTAGGCATCAATCCAAAGGTCAGTTGCCACCACTTGAACATAGATACAAAAGTTATGGCACATATGCAAAAGATAAGAGCCCTCAACTCGAAAAGATACGAGGCTCTAAAAGGTAAGGTCTAGAAGCTCATTGATAACGGGTTCATACGAGAATCTATATACCCGAAGTGGGTCTCAAACCCAGTATTGGTAAAAAAGCACAATAGAAACTGGAGGGTGTGTATAGACTTTTCAAATTTGAACCAAGCTTGCCCAAAGGATATCTTTCCACTTCCCAGAATATATCAACTCATGAATTCAACTGTGAGGCATGAGCTCCTTAACTTCATGGATGCCTATTCGGGGTACAACCAGATCCTCATGTTTCCTGCAGACGGGGAGGATACCTCATTTATCACGGATAAATGGATTTATTGTTACAAAGCAATGCCTTTCGGATTGAAAAATGTTGGGGCAAGCTACCAAAGACTTGTGAACAAGATATTTGCCAAACTTATTGGGAGGACCATGGAGGTCTATATGGATGACATGTTGGTGAAAAGTTTAGAGGAAAGCAATCACGTTGCCCATCTTAATGAAACATTCCAAATTTTACGAAGGTACCCGAATGAAGCTTAATCCCTTGAAGTGTGCTTTTGGGGTATCATGAGGAAAATTCATGGGTTACATTATTAACTAAAGAGGCATCGAGGCACCCTGAAAAGGTTAAAGCTTTGATTGAAATGAGGTCCCCTCAAAAGCCAAAAGAAGTGCAAAGCCCACAGGACGAGTTGCAGCCTTAAATCGCTTCATTTCCAAGACAATAGATAAGTGCTTACCCTTATTCAAGGTCCTTAAATGAGGGAACATATTCCAGTGGATAGAGGAATGTGAAGCAGCCTTACATGAGCTGAAAAAGTACTTGGGTCAGGCACCCATTCTCTCCAAACCTAAGAATCGTGAAGCACTGCATTTGTACTTAGCAGTAACTTTTGGGGCCCTGAGCTCAATGCTAATCAGAGAAGAAAATAACCACCAACTGCTAGTTTATTATGTTAGTAAAGCACTCTTAGCAGCAGAAACTCGATATCCAGACATGGAAAAGTTAGCCCTTTCCTTGGTAGCATCGTCTAGGAAGTTGAGGCCATATTTCCAAGCTCACAGCATTCATGTACTGACAAATTACCCTATCAAGCAGGTACTTCAGAAGCCTGACGCTTTAGGTAGTGGGCTGTGAAACTTAGTGAGTTCGACATCACCTTCAAACCCAGGGTAGCCATCAAAGGGTAAGCCCTAGCAGACTTCATGGCCGAGTTTACTCCTGTTCCAGAAGTTGAGGAAGAAATGGAACGTGGAACCTTTCAGTAGATGGGTCTTTTGGAGACACAATGTCGGGAGCAAAAATTATCTTGGTCAGCCTAGAGCAACACAAACTCACTTGTGCTATGAGGTTAGGCTTCAGGGCCACAAACAATGCAGCCAAATATAAGGCCCTTTTAGCTGGCCTAAGATTGGCAAAGGAAATGCAAGTAAAAATGCTCATCATCAGCAATGACTCCCAGCTAGTGGTTAGTCAGGTTCATGGGACAAGTCTATGGCGGTATATATAAAGTTGGTGATGAGTTTCATCCCTTCATTTGAAAATTTTGAATTGGTACAGATCCCACGATCCCAGAACGCTCATGCTGAAGCACTGGCAAATTGGTAAGCAGCAAGGACTCCGAACTACTCACATTGGTCCCTATCGAACACCTCTCCAGACCTTCTACTGACACAAGTGGGACAATAATGTGGGTAGAAGATATTCCACTTTAGATGAAGCTCATTATATCTTACCTCAGGGATCAGACCCTACCCATGGGGGAAAAAATAGGCTCATAAGCTCAGAAGAAGGGCTGTCCACTTCGTTTTCCAAGATGAGGTGATGTATAAACATGTGTTTTCAATGCCTCTACTAAGGTACATCGAAGGAAAACAAGCAGACTATGTGCTTAAGGAAATCCATGAGGGGGTTTGTGGCAATCACACAGGAGATTGGTCCTCGGCACAAAGGTACTTAGGCAAGGGTATTATTGCCTACCTTAAAAAAGGATGCAATTCGTTAGAAAATGTGATAAGTGCCAACACTTCGCCACTATCCAGAGATAACCTTCACAAGAGCTGAGTGTAGTCTCAAGCCCTTGGCCGTTCACAAAATGGAGAATTGATTTGATTGAATCTCTTCCCAAAGGAAGATGAAATTCCAGCTTCGTAATTGTCGCCATTGATTATTTCACAAAATTGCTAAGATAAGAAAGTGTGGGCTGGACCTCCTTGAAGAGAAAAGGGATGATTCTCAGGTCAGATTGACCATGTATCAAAGAAAAATGACTAGACATTACAACTCGAAAGTAAAGAAGAAGTCATTTCGCCTAAACGAACTAGTGTTGTGAAGGGTGTTCCCAAATTCGAAAGAGCATGGATTAGGGACCCTTGGCCCCAACTGGGAGGACCCTTACCGCATCAGTGAAGAGGTTCGGCCTGTGACCTATAAAATCAAAGACATGGATGGAAAGGCACAGTCTCATCCTTGGAATGCAGAGTACTTGCACAAATACTATCAATGATGTAAGACATCTTGTATAAAGAGTTTGAATTCAATAAATTGTAGCTTTTGTTATATTAAATTATGAGTCAAAACTCTATTCGAAAAGGCCAAACGCCTCGAAGATACATCTGCAAGGATAAAATGACCTTATAATGGCAAAAACGTGAATTTATTACGAGGGCTTCAGAATGGACAAATCATCTGAACCTATGAAAATAAGAGCAAAACGAGTTGCCTATACTTATGCAAATTGTAAATACAACTAGAGAAGAGTCTGAAGCACTATAACAAATTGATATGCTTAGAAGTTCGAAAAAGATGTTAAGGTACACGACCCTATAACATATTTTTAACGTTTAAGTCATTATTAAGGGAATGTATGAGAAGGTCTGATGTTACTGAGGTCTTGCAAAGACATTCGACCTTAACAACATGATTATCCGGTTTAGTAAAGTGTAAAGTGATTAGGGGTCTTCGCGTGGCCTATTATTTGAGTCTGACTCTAAACTTATACTTACAGAAGCTAAGTAAGGTATGTATTAGGTTCGACCTCCTAACACTTGTGAAATATTTGCAAACCTAACCAAGTTTATCGATGTGCTTTAACACCGGGTCAGACCCCAAGCATTTGAGAGGGTTTGATCCCGTTACATATTACTTCGTCGTTAAGTTGTTATTTGTCAGATATTGTTATTAAGTTATAGTTGAAGTTAGATCAGAAGTTGTTGTTATAGTACACTGGGTAATATTAAAGTAGACAAACACATCATAATTGAGCAAACACAATAAAAATGTAGAAGTTGAATAAAAACCAACTGAGCTTTATTAGATAAAAAGTTACATTGCATGGGCCGAGGCCCTTACACCTGGATAAATTTCAAAGAGACAAGTACATTGAAAGCGTAGTGAGTGGGGGTTGAGGAGCCAAAAAAAGGCACTATAGCATCGGGGGCTACTTCCTCATCGGCATCTTCGTCGAGCTCAACACATGCCTAGCTTACGAATGCCTGCCCCCAATGATGAATTTTTAGCAAGGTGTTGACTTTTTTTTTTGGATGGTGAATAGTTATTGAAGGTGGATTAAACAAACAAGCTGAGTGTAAAAAATGCTAAAATTCTATTTAATTATTCAATATTCAATATTACATATCAAATAGGTCGTTAGCATGTACATTTCCCATAATCTACATAGGTGGGAATTGAGTCACTTGTGTATTTCAGAGAGAAAAAAAAAATCCCATTGAATGTGATAATATTTCGAATTCTGGAAAGGGAAAAAGCTAAACTCATGATATTTTATCGGGAGCAGTGTTCTAAAAGGCGCGCCTAGGCGGCCTCTTTGGCGTGAGGTGTGGCTAAAATGCCAAGCCAAGTGGCTTAACTTCTTATTTAGCGGTCAACGACAATTGTTGACCGCTAAAGCGTGCCTAGACGTAATTATGCGCTCCAAGGCGCTCATTACCTTTTTTTTTATACAATTCTTTGAAATTAAAAATTATTAAATGCTAATTTCTTCAGTTTGCTCTAATTTAAAATCAAAACAACCTTGGATTGTAGAAGGTTGTGACGATGAGGAGTATGATGGGATGGAAAATGATATAAGGAAACCCGACGAAGATGATTTTGTATCAGAAGACATAGATGATGAATTAGATGAAGAAGATGTTACTGAATTGAAGTTTGATAAAGAGTTAGATAAAATTTAAGTTCCTATGCTTTTTAGTATTTACTTACTATTTTATATTTAAATTTGAAACTTATATTTTTGTTAGAAATTTTGAAAAAATATATATAAAGTTCCTATAAATCTATTTTAAATGTTTAGTAAATATTATTTTTAATTGATTAAAAATTAAGATAATGTTAAAATAAGAAAACGTATTTTTACGCTTTTTTTATGCATATGAGGCCTGGGAAATAATATTCCAGCATCTGGATATAAATGTCAATTAATGCACATTCTCTGAATTGTATCCCAAACACTTTAGTTGATTGCAAATTATTAAACTCACATCTGAAAAGTGAGTGCAATCTGAATCTTTCATACAATTTTATTGTCCTTTTCATTTCGGGTGCCACTGTCCTTTTCATTTCTTTGGATCTCACTCGACCAAAATAGTCAATATCGATGTTAAAGTCGCAAGTAAAAGTCACATAAAATATGTGGATCTAGATGCCCATGTTAAATCTTTGACGGAAATCTAGAGGCTTACCATTTGTCCTCTTAGTATTGCTCGATTATGAAAATGCAAGTCGTCAAACTTTTAAGGAAAAATGAATTTAACTCGTTGAGATGTAAGAAAAGAATAATTTTTCCTCCAAGGGTTAAAATTTTATATTACAAAACCCAGAAGAATCAGAAAAAGAAAGGACACGATAAACTAATCATCTCTAGCAAGATATTTTGAACTAACAAAGCAAAGTATTAAACATGTAAATTAGCAAATGATCACATTTTTGTTTAGAAGAATTCAACTCTCTATATGATTTTTGTTTAAGATGACAGCCTTTCAATAATCATAATCTGGATGCTGAAATTTCTTATTCTTTGGGTAGATGAATTCATATATGATGGTCATTGCAAGGAAAGCAACCACAAGATTTGTGACCAGAGAAATGCACTGTATTGCGGCTCATCATCTTGCGTGATTGGTCACTGACTTTTTGAAATTGTTCCGAGTGCTGAATCTGGGCTGTAGCTCTCAATTCTTCAGCTTTTCTATGAACAACTGCCATCCTCTTCATTAACTTCTCTTCCAGATTTGATCTTATCTTTTGTATTTTCACCTGAAAGCGAAATTCATATTATCCAACAGATTGTAAAAAAGATCAGTTCACAAGATAAACCAGTAAAATGATACGAAGTATGATTCACAGACTACAATATTCCCTTGTATGTATGTTTGTTTGTCTTCGATATCGCATTGTTTGTTAACCACAATTTCCAAATATGAATGGACTTATTTACAACTTTCACCAACAAAAAATTTGTTTATTTTTAAGCTTGGCCACAATGCACAAGGCCCCATTGTTAGAATGCTGATAATATTGTTTTTTTCACTTATGACTACACCGATAACAAGGTAGAAACTGATAAAGGAAGTTTGTTTTATAACAAATGTTCCCCATTTTTTTACCATTATAATTGTTGTCTTATCCACTAGAATAGCAACAAAATTTCAAGCATATAATCAACACTCTAATTTAAGTTAATAATTTGCCTAGATTTTTGGGAGTGCAGTAACTCCACGAGTTTCAAACTTCCAATGTTTAACAGTAATTCATGCATGAAATATAATAACCTGCATTGTGCTGACTTCTCTTGCTTTCTTACTTCTGGTGTACATTACATAAATTGGGTAAAGAGAGCACTCAAAAAGAGATTAGGACCACCATAGGAACACAGTGTCCTGTCTATTGAGTGGCTCAATGAAGATAAAGGCAACTATAAGCTTGCAAAAGTCTTTATCTATGACCAGCATAATAAAGACTCTTAAAATACATGGAAGAATGAAATCTCTCTTTACACGCACAAAATGTGCCCAATTGAACGGATCTAGAAATAAATAGAACCGAATGGAAAAAAAGAATTCATGTAGCCGACTTCAAATTTGTTGGGAATAAGGCTTAGTTTGTTGTTATTATTATTGTGTAAAACTGTCAAAAACTGTAGGTCAGCATAATATTCATTTACTTCAGCAGTTACTGTTAAAATATTTTGCCATCCATCCGGAGAAAAATGAACTTAAAAAGAAATGAATCGTACTGATGCACATTGGAGATGGATATGGATGAGCATAAAGAATGAATTTTGATGGGGTAATGCAATCTTGAAACTGAGATGTTGACAGTTAACTTCATGTTGTTATGTATGTCTAATTTGCATATTATAAAGGAATTTGAGGTGAAAGCAGAAAGCGATGGTAAGAAATTACACCTCGAGCTTTCTGGATTTGGCTTCTGCTTTGGCATTTTGGAGATTCACCCAAGCTTGAATTTTAGCTTCTTCTCTTTGGTACCTGAAGTTCTGCTTCCAATTAATACATTTTTGGGAAAACATAACAAGAGAATGGGGGAACCTTGTGATTCATTTACCTGAGGCAAGACTTCATCTTTTCCTCTTCCTCCCAGGTACATGGTCTAGACCTGGAAATACTTTTTCTGCACTCATTATTCATCTCGAAGTGTCTCAAGCTCTTTGATATGTCCTCTTCCTCCTCTTCTCGAGAGCTCCAATTCGTTGTAACAGACTCAAATTGTATCTCATGATGTAACTTGGCTAAATAGCAATCTTGCAATTGCATTATGTCAATAGTGTTGGCGCCATCTATATTTGCCAAGGCCAATGGGCTGGAACTATTAGTGGGTGTGTTATGGTGCGCAGGTGATGTGCTAATGAACGGAGTCGGGCATCTTGAAGTGGTTGAGCTGCCAAGAGGGGTCATTTCAGTTCCAATGTCACGGTGTTTTACCTCGTGAACTATTTCTGAGATCGCACCTTCCCCTGACTCTTCCACAGCATTCCCAAATAAAAATCCTTCTTTCATTGGCTCTACACACTTGAATTTGGGACAAATTTGTTCTACCTCATTTGTGAAATTATCTGCATATGCAAGATTCATACGTAAATTGTTCAATAGCAATCGAACATTGTACAATTTTGTCAATGTAAACATAGAGAATCTTAAGAAAGCACCAGTCAGCATTTTACAAGCAGGCTATTAGAATGAAGATTCTTACCTTTCAGTGGTACATTCCTATTGAAAGGTCTGGCTGAGTCCAGTGCTGAAGCCCTTTGAAAGTTTGAAACAACTTTAGAGACCTTTTCCTCTGTAACCCTAAATTTTTCTGCAGAGACATCAGGCTGGTGTAGCTTGTACCCACTGCACTGTTTGTAGTACATTTTTGAGGCCTCCGATGGTTTTATCAAATCATAATGATGAGAAGGGGAGTCATGGCAAGAGATGCCACTGACAAGCCACTTCTCCGCATCATCCCATTTTGAAGGAAAACTTTTTCTTTTGAAATTTCCACTGCTGAAGCTGAAAATAGGCCTCCCAGGTGTAGGTGGAGCTTCTACATTCCTCTTAGAAACAGAATCCACACCATTTTCTCTACTCCTCCGAGCTGAAACCTCAAGAAAACCTCTGATTTCTGTACCATTGTTTGCCACTGGAAATGACTTCACAAAATCAGAAGTTTCCTTGAGATTCAGCTTGCAAAGAGGGTCAGAAAATGTATCCAAAAATGGATTTTTTGTATTTGTCTTGCAAAATCCATTGCTGTCATCTAATGTTGCTCCCTGAATAAAAAACAATAAAATATACACAGTAAACTCTAGTGCATCTTTTGCTTTTCACCAGAGAATACAAGAAAATGCAAGAAAGGAAATAGTAAAATTTGTTTTACCACTTGAGATGCAAACAAGGATGGAGTTTCCAAGTACTTAGTGGTAGTAAGATTCATGGCTACAAGCTTGAAGAAAATTTCAACCTAAAACACTTGAACTTCTTGTGAAATATTTACAACCACGTTTAAGAAAACTGATGCTATAACCACATTCGACACAAAACTCATTGCCACAAGAAAGTGACTGGTAAATTTAGTCGAAAAGTTTTGCAGTGTAGCTATCTAACTGGCAAAATTGGTCTAAAACACCGTTGAACAATGACTAAAAACCATGCAATATAGGACAAAAGACCCTCCCCTCCAAAAATGACACAACCGTATAGTAAAGTCATAAATCTTCAGCAGTGATCGTGTAGGAGAAAGGATACAATTATAGTACTAGTTGTGAAAAGAAGAGTGGAGCATTGGGGGGTGTAAAAAGCCACTGCGTCACGGGACTCGCGACTCTATCTGTGTAACAAAATTTAGAACTTTGGGAAAGCTTCTTCGCTGGTCTTCACTCCACTTTTTAAAGAGCATCCCAATGATGTAAAATTAAATGTAAATTAATATATTTAAAATCATTTTTACATTCTCATTTATATCTTGATAGATTTAAATTCATATTTTGCTCCAATTGGAAAATCTAAATCCACTTTTTGTCTTTGGTGAATGTAAAAAAAAAAATGTATCAATTATATTTCCTTTACATCTCTCCATTAAAGAAGTTCTAGTCACTTTGAAAATTTTACACCAGGATTGAATAGTGTTCAAATGTGACTTCATGCATGATTTATGCACTTCTTGTCCCACTAGAGAGCATAATAATATTTAAATAATGATACTTAATCAATGGCGGGATATATAATTCATTGTCACATAGGCTCGTGATGTTTAGTATCACTTGAGGTGACAATGAACCCTACATCCCACTATTGTTAAATGTTCACAAAAATATATTTTGAATTAAAAACACAACAAGTTTACGGTGTTAATAAGTAGTAAAGTGAATTTTGAGTCCAAGTATCGTCACATAGAGACTGATTAGTTCAATTTTAATTATTGAGACCTTAATCGAAAGAATAATAAAGTGATGTGTTCATTTGTGACAAAATTATAACTAAAATAATCTACTCATGCAATTATGAGTAAATTAACTAATTTAAATGTAAATTATTCTAAATGCTAATTAATGTGTTTAATAAATGACAAACGCACTAGGATCCCAAATTCTCATACAGTAATCCCTTTTAACTTTAGTTCTACACTTTGATAACACGATTGAATTTTGACGAATCAATATTCCTATTTTATTTAACAATTTCTCTCAAGTAATGTAAAACCTATTCTCATATATGGTCTGACTATATTTTATGAACGGATGCGAACATACAAGAGCACATGAATTTTTATAAACACTTAAAGATTCACATATAGAGTATAGAAGTATATTTCTGCCCCCC
>CAIGRH010019571.1:0-14677 GCA_903798295.1 Fraxinus nigra | reverse complement strand
ATATTCTTGGGGACAATTTGCAATTGGCATTGGCATCATTTGCTGAGTTTCGATATTTGGTTCTTACGAAAGATCGTCCCCCGTGGTCTAAGTTTATCCACTCGATAGGATCGAGTTTTTCTCCCACACCGGGAGAGTTGATGCAGACATCATTGGATCCATCCAGATCTATTTTTATCGTTATTGGACCTTATTTATTTTATCGTTATTGAACTTTATCATTTATGTTTCTTATTTATTATTGTTATTGGACTTGTAGTAGTGAGTTGACCCAAACCCATTATGTTTTTACTATTTATATGGTTTTTCATTATTATTTGGATAGTTGATGAATATAATTAATTAAAGATGGACTTGCAGCCGTTTTCTCCCCTCTTCCTCCCCCCTTTTCTTCACGGCTTCTTCTCCCCTTCTTTAGATTTTTACTTCTAATGTACCCTAAATTCTACTTCGTCCTGCATTAGAAAAAATATCACCTAAATGAATNCTTATTTATTTTATCGTTATTGAACTTTATCATTTATGTTTCTTATTTATTATTGTTATTGGGCTTGTAGTAGTGAGTTGACCCAAACCCATTATGTTTTTACTATTTATATGGTTTTTCATTATTATTTGGATAGTTGATGAATATAATTAATTAAAGATGGACTTGCAGCCGTTTTCTCCCCTCTTCCTCCCCCCTTTTCTTCACGGCTTCTTCTCCCCTTCTTTAGATTTTTACTTCTAATGTACCCTAAATTCTACTTCGTCCTGCATTAGAAAAAATATCACCTAAATGAATCACGAAAACAAGTACGATATCCACCTCGACCCACATAGTCCCGAAGATGATTCCAAACACGACCAAACTACTTGATCTAAAGGTTAAAACTTGCAGGACAACTCAAAAAAACTCGAACTCGAAACTTCAACGACCTTAAGCTGTACTGTCATGGGAGGTCATACTTGCGTAAACGCTAGTATGAAGAGGTAGCATGCACATTCAAAATCCCCTAAACAAAACAGTTTCTAATAATATCAGTATCGATAGACCCAAAATGCATGTTTGTACACAATACTCTATGATTATAGAGAAGCATCGTCTAGAACAAAAACTCAAGGGCAGCGCGATAATTTCCAGCTATATCAAAGACCAGAACTCTATATAGTTTAAATGCATTTTACCATACTCGCTAGATTATACAAGATACCAGTGCGAAATCCTAGAGAACAACCAAAATAAGTTAGATCAAGCTGGCAGACACACGATGCAACTTTACAAGGATAAAGGCCACAAGGCACCATTAAAGTCAATACATAAACTTGACACAGAAGGTAAGAATGCATAGTAACTTGACAAACCACTGCAACAGGAAGATATCATGACCGACTTTCAGACACCCACACTGAGCAATGCTGGACAACAACTCTGGACCTTCTCAAACATGTCTTAGTACTCACTGGAACAGTAGACGAGTAAAATCAATACATGCAAAGGTACAAACGAAAGAATAAATAAATAGAGAGTGGACAGGCAAGCACTGCAAGATCAATGATAATCCATGAGAAGTGATCCAATACATAAAATCTGCCAATATAATTGAACAAAAATATAGTTTTATTACAAATATAGAGCTGGTCAAAGGCCAAGACAACTTCAAAGAACAGAAAATAGTATAGTACACGCATCACACAACAGACCTGCTCATTTTCTGATGCTCCTGGGGAAGAATTTAAAAGGCCAGAAGGTTTATCAGCTCCACAATTCTGTCGGTTACATTTAGTCCTGAAAGGGTAGTTTATGTTGTTGCATTTCTCGCACTTCCAGCTCCCCTCTGGCATGTCTTGTTCTAAATTACGACAGTAATGAGTACACAGTATGCATATCAAAGAAAGTCACATTTATGATTTAGGACTTACTTGCATTCTTTCCAGATCTTCCACTCTGCATCACAGGCAAAATAATTGATGGTAAATAGAAATATATACATGAAATGTAACCAAGAGCTATAAAGAAAGTAGGCCCATAAAAATCTAAATAATATATTCAACGTTCAGCATCATGAGTAAAGAAGACATGCCAGCAGCACCAATGCTTATTAAAGTTTCAAGAGTTCTCGTGCCACGGTATATAATAGTGCTGGTGCATAACACCAAAGATTAGTATCTCAAACCTGTGATTCAGGCTTAGGCGTGTTGCATTTCCTCATGTTACAAACTGTTCTGAACGAGTAGTTGACATTCCCACATTTGGGACATTTCCAATCATCATCACGCATTCCACCTAGAAGTGCATGTATACGTGTATAAAAAAGTGTTAATATTAATATAAATGCACAAATATCAATTCATAAATAAGAATTTAGAATACAAATGAGATATTGCACACCTCCACCTTTCTTTTGAGGTTCATCCTCGGGGAAAAAAACAGATCTTGGCCCCTGTAGAAAGTATAATAGCTTAATAGCTAAAGAAACTATAGCATATAGAAGAACAAATTCATTTCTCAAGAAATTAAAGACAAGAAGACAAGCAATAATGACAGATTTTACACTGAAACAAATTTTACAAGCCTATCATTTACCATCATTATGCCATGGCATACCTTCGTTGTTCATAGAATTTTAGCCATGAATAAGGTATCAAACAAACAAATTTCATTGTAAAAAAACCCTATATAATTTGTTTCTAAAGGAAGGAAATAGAACCTTATATTGCTTACCATGGCGGGGCCCACAGGCAAAGCCAAGCCATACCTGTCCATCATTGCTGGCACACCATACATTCCACCTACAAGGTGGGAAATACCACATAACAATATGAATAAAAATAAAATGAAGTTGACAAGGACTGGATATATATTATTTTAAACATGACGGATACTGGAAAAGAAAATATTACCATTTCATTTTAACTCATAACAGAAATCAATATAAAACAGGTAGTAGGTACAAACAAGTCAATGAAACCACTGCCTAAACAATGTCAATCAAAAAATCTCTCGTTGTTAAGAGCAGTTTTCAGAACTTATCTCAGCAAAGGCATGAAAAAGGATTTAGACATATAAGAGAACGAACATACCGTTTGCCATCATGGATCCACTAGAGTAAGGGGCTGGACCAGATAAATGCAGGGGTCGATATGGGCTGCCTCCAGCAAGACGGCTTCCATAGTTGTAATGATATGCTGCTGAGCCCCCAGTGAATGGGACATCATAGGGTGGCATAGATGTCCCGTTGAATAGAGAAGAACCATAAGGTGACATACCCATATACATTGAGGATAGTGCACCAGAGCCTACATAGGGAGCTGAGGACAAGAAACTTTGGGGTGATTGCACAGTCTTGGCAGCAGATTTCTGAAAGAGATTTGGTTGAAAAGCTGATAAAAATAAATTTATAATCTAGAACTTGAAGAAAGAAATTAATTAGAAAAGGAGAAAGCTAATAACGAAGTGGTTATTCGTTTTATAGGTGATAGTAACATAGCGGAAATTCATTTCTGCAGATGCATCATATGAGCTGACCATATAAACATTGCGTGGTAATAATCTATTAATAATACACAAGCCATATTTAGAGAAGGGTTAATCCATTTGTACATAATGGATTACCCCTTCTCACAAAATGAGCGGGGCCCGCGTGTATTTAAAAATTTCGACAATGTGGTCCAGATCCCTATTGTGAGTGGTAGGTAAAAGATTTGGTAAAAAAATTCGGTACATTTAGCATGATCCTTTAGAGAATATGGTTGAGATATTAAAAATGACCAGAAATGCGCCCTCAAATTTCGAAGCTAGCATTTTCTTTTGGAGAAGGAAGAGGGAGGTAGAGAGATGACATCGACAACTCAAAAAAAGAAACAGTTACCATATAGATAGCATTTTTAGAGCATATATATAGCACTTAATCTGTAATAATGGTACCATAAAATATTAGCTATGAAATAGGCAAATTCTAAGTTGTAACTAATTCCAACTTTATAAAATGAGAATTCATACAGAATTGTGATCAGCAGGCCTAGGCTGAGTACAGTTGTGCATATTGCAGGTTGTCCTAAATGAGAAATTGACATTGCCACAGCTAGGACAGATCCAATCATCTTCCCTGCGGCCACCTACAAACAAAAGCTCAGTGAACACCAAGAAAAGGCTAATATAGAACATAAAGAATCACAAACTGAAAAAAATCTATTCAAGTTGGAGTTGTCCCATAATATCATCCTATTTAAGAAATTGGCATTCTATATTATGTGTCGTCACAATTAGAGATTGAAATATATAGTCTAGGTTTTGCAGGGAGGAGCACAAAAGGAAACCAGGGAGAGAGGAATAAGCCCCTGTTTGGTCCCCATTTTCAAAAACTCATTTTTCCCTAAACTCATTTTCAACAACATATTCTCCTAATAAAACAAATTTGCACGTCGACCCATAACTTTTCCTCTAAGCTCCTTGAACTTTCCCTTTTACAAAAACTATGACACTGCATCCTCCAACAGATTGTTGGCGAAAGTCAAACTTTCTAATTCTAGAATTCAATTCCATTGATATAAGATTTCTAATTTTAGTACAACACCATTGATCTTGAGGTTAATTTCTACAGTTTGTAATTATCCTATTTAGCAGTTATATGATTACTTAATTTTAGGAATGTAACTAGACATGTAATATACCTAGTTTGTATATAAATCTATCAATTATCAATGAAAATGTATGACAGAATTTTTCTCCAGAATTTATTTATGGTATTAGAGCTAGGGCAATCAATTTGCCCTATCTGTTTTTTTATTTTTTATTTTCCCTCATCAGCTTTCATCGCTGTAATTGTTCTATCGTTTCTAGTTTTCTCAAAATTCATCTATTCTTTCAAAAAATCATTACCACGTCTTCCCAATCCGAGTCTTCCAAAGTTACTGCATCTTTCGAGACTCTTCTAGAAGTACATTCAACTGAACTCGGAAGTATTCAAGCCGCCTATCGCCTCAACGGAAGGAATTACATGATCTGGTCTCAAGTGATTCACACTAAACTCAAGGGAAAAGGGAAACTCCAGCACTTGCTTGAACTGGGACCAGAAAAGATCCCAAATACGAGACGTGGAAGGTTGAAGACTCTTTAATCATGTCATGGCCATGGGATTCAATGCAGCTAGAAGTAAGTGGAAATTGCATATTCTTGAAAATTGCAAAGGAGATATCGGAAACTGTGGAATTGGCCTATTCTAAAGTAAAGGACATTGCCTTTAAAGACCGAGATTCATTCAACTAAACAAGGCAATCTGTCTGTCATCGAGTATTACTATACTCTGGATACCTTATGTCTTAAACTTGATTACTATCATAACATTAAGATGAAGTGCATCGAGGATGCCTCTTTATTATTTAAGTTCATCGAAGGAGAAAGGATCTATGAGTTTTTGGCAGGATAAAACATTGGAATTTGATCAAGTTCAAGTCCAAGTGTTGGGAAAAGAAGAACTACCACCTCTTAATGAGGTCTTTGCTGTAATTAGAGAAGAGGAAGGAAGGAGATCAGTTATGATAGAGGCCTCGACTCTTAAACATGAAGGATCTGCTCTACCGTCCACCATTGAGGCCCCCAAACCTGAAGGATCCAGTGGATAGCCGAAATTCTTACCAGCTGAAGCAAAATAATTGTGTTGGTCCAGGAATGATGATTTATTCTGTAACTATTGCAAAATGACAGGACATAAGAAAGAAGATTGCTGGAAATTGAAAGGGAAAAAACAGTCACACAGAAACTACAACGGGAACTACTATGGTAACAACTCTCAGCCAAATTCTGTGAATCAAAAGCAATGGAATAGACAAGGAAATGTAGTAATTAAAAGGGAAGCATCGGACCAGCAAGAATTGCATATGCTCAACAAGGAGGAGGTTGAAAAAATTCGAAGTCTACTCACTACAATAGACAAGCCAACTGGTTCATATTCCTCTGCTAATGCAGGTACCTATTTAGTCCAAGCTCTCTTTGCCTTGTTAAACAACAATCATAGCGAAGCATGGGCGATAGATTTAGGAGCCACGGATCACATGACCAACTCACCATCTCAGTTTTCTACATACACTCAATGTTATGGACATTAGAAGATTCGAGTGGCAGACAGAACTCTAGCTTCTATAGTAGGAACAAGAACTATTTCAATCACTCCATCTATTACTCTTAAATCAGTATTCCATGTGCCTAAACTGTCCTTGAACTTATTATCTATTCCAAAGTTAACTAAAGATTTGAATTGCAAAGTGGTTTTCTCATTTAACAAGTGCACTTTTCAGGAATCAACTACGAGGAAGATGATTGGGCTTGCTAAGGAGAAGGATGGGCTGTATTACTTGGATGCCAGCAGTGGCAAGGTGGGAAGGAAAATGCATTTTTCTCATTTATCAGTCATTATCATCAAATAGAAATAAAATATGGCTTCATCGCTATAGGTTAGGGCATCCCTTATTTCATGTACTCAGAAACATGTTTCTTTATTTGATTAAGGGAATTGATGCATCTTATTTTCAATGCGAACCATGTCAATATGCCAAACACCAGTGTCATTTCAACCCCGACAATAATAAATCATTGTTTTCTTTTACTATCATTCACATGATGTTCTTGGTTATTTCTTATGAAACACAAATCTGGTGTGAGCACAATTGTTCCAAAATTTTCTAAGCATGATTCAAAACCAATTCAATGCCAAAGTCAAAATAATCAAGTCACACAACGAAAAAGAATACTTCAATCAAATCATATCCCCTATCCAACTGAGAGAATCATACACCACCAATCCACACGTCCCGATACACCCCAACAAAATGGGGTGTCGGAGAGAAAAAAATCGACACCTACTCGAAACTACCCGAGCATTATTATTCGAAAGAAAAGTCCCAAAACAATATTGGGGTGAAGCAATTCTAACCGCCGCCTATCTAATCGAATCAATTCTTGAGTCCTCCACAATAACACTCCCATTGGAGTCCTCTCTAGTTTCTTCCTTCATATTGATTTAACCCATATATTACCACCAAAGATATTCGGGTGCATATCACATGTTCATATTTGCTCCCACCAACAAAGCAAACTCGAACTTAGAGCACTGGAGTGTATCTTTTTTGGTTATCCTAATAAACAAAAAGGATACAAGTGTTACCATCCAACCACAAAAAAAGATTCTTTATCACTAGAGAAGTCACATTTGCGAAAAACCAATCCTATTTTGAGACATTTTCTCTTTAGGTGGAGAATCTAGGAGAAGAGAAGCATAACCTATTTGACTTTGACAATATTGACACCATTGCTGATGACATACTTGATCTAATATCATCCTACTAGAAGCCACAAATAGCAAAAAACTACAAATATCCAATCAACAACCACAAATACCCTATCAACAGTTACAAAATCTGAAAATCATGTCTACCACCAAATACCACTACTTTCGAATCATCAGATTTTGACTTTAATGAAAAACTAGGAAATCGAACTTCATCTCCTTTGAGAATCTCTCACCATCTTATAGATCATTTCTCACAAAGCTATAGTTGGATAATATACCTCAAAGTGTAGATGAAGCCTATAGCAAAAAGAATGGAAAAAGGAAATGGAAGAGGAAATTATAGCCCTAGAAAGAAATCGAATATGGGATCAAGTCGAATTACCAAAGGGAAAGACACGTGTAGGATGCAAATGGGTTTACACAATAAAGCACAAAGCAAATGAACGCCTGAAAAGGTAAAAAGCACAACTAGTTGCTAAAGGATACACTCAAACATATGTAGTTGATTATTTCGAGATTTTTGCTCCAGTGGCAAAGATGAATGCAGTCCGGATTCTCTTATCCTTAACACCTAATTTCAAGTGACCTCCACTACAATTCGACATGAAAAATGTCTTCTTACATGGAGATTTGGAAGAGGTCTATATGGAGACACCATCAGGCTTTAATGAATCATTTGGAGGAAGAACTATAGGTCGACTAAAGAAGACTGTATGGGTTGAAACAGCCCCCACGAGCATGGTTTGGGAAGTTCACACAACCAATGAAGAAAATGAAGAGCAACTTCAAGGAGATCATACCCTTTTTATATAAAGGTCAAAAGATGATAAAGTTTCAATTTTAATTGTGTATTTTGATGATATTATTGTAACTGGTGATGATCTTTGTGAGATTGGGAGACAAGGAAGAAGCTGGCTAACAAAAATATATTCTTGATTTACTTCAAGATACAGGGATACTCGGGTGTAAACCTTCATAAACACCAATTGATCCATTAGTTGTTGTTTGCTGATTGAAACCCACAAGACTTGCTCCATTATTTTGATTTCTAGTGTGACAAAAACCATTTCCACGATTATTGTGCTTACTTGTAGCAAATTGAGGTGAAGAGCTAGAAACATCAATCACAACTCGTCTCATAAGCTTGAAGTAGAAATTTGGCTTCTTGTAGAATAACTTTTTCACCTCGGGGAGGCATCAAACTCCAAGTCCAAACTTCTCAAAATGAAAGGCAAAAGGTCCTCAGCGGTGATTACGAGACCTACATCAGGCAACATGCCTGCTATTTCTCTCATACGAAAAAAATAGTCCTTAATCGACATAGTTCCCTTATTTGTGTTCTGAAGAAGATTACAAACGTGAAGAGTACCTTTGATTGTGAGAGAAACAATTTCTCTAAAGGCTGCCACACTTGAGCAGATAAAGTGCATAGCACTACATGACCAAACATAGCCTCTGAAATAGAATCAAAGATCCAACTCATAATTACTTAATCTATTCTAAACCATGCTAAGTACTCTCCATCGACCTATATTGCGACTCCTACGCCATGTGTTCGAGATTCGACATAGTAAGGAGGACATATACAATCTCCAGAGATGAAGCCTTCGATATCGTGAGCTTGAAGCATAGATGAATTTGCGCGCCATAAATTGTAATTCGATTGAGTTAATTTCATCTGAATTGGGATGAATGTCAGTAGAGAAGAGTTTTGAGTAATTTGATTAACAATTCGCACTGAAGCATAAATTGGAATAGCGTATGGAATTTCATTAGAGATTCCATCATCGGAGATTGGAGTATTTCCTTAGAAATAAGCTATGAATTCAGATCAAATAGCTCTGGTACAAATAAAAGGTTGAAAAATCTAGTCTAAGATTTGAGAAGAGGAACATAAAAGGAAATCGAGTAGAGAGGGGAAGAAATATCTTAGAGAGCTTTTATTGAAGTAGTGTATTAATTAATTAATTAATTACAAATGATAAATGAAATTGTCTATCTATACAAAATGCAATACAACAACAGGATGTCATAACATCCCTCTTAGAGCTCTGTTTGGCTACTCTCAATCCATACCATAATATAAATTTGTGGACATTCATCTTATTATTATTTAGAACCAAAAAAAATAACATATATATATTTTGGAATGGTTCCGTGAACATAAAATTGTTCATTCCTTAAAATGCTCGGCCACCAAAAAGTAACCCTAAATGATAGGACTAGAAAGAATAAATATGGAATCAAAGCCATAGGTAACATAGGAGAAAACACAGAAACATAGGAAATCACAAAAGAATCACGATGAGTTATATTATTCCAATCCATCACATGTTTGTCTTTGACACAATTATTTAGCTCAAAGTTGAATTTATTTTTAGTACAAACTTTTCCAATTTAATTGCTAGAGATGTAAGACACGGCATTTTAATTCTAAATTAGTAAAAAGTAGGAAGTGGAATTGTTTGACAGGAATGTTTTGGTAAGATGATTGAGGAAAAATGTGAGATATATATAAAGTTCTTTTTTACAAGACAATGGTCAATGTACACAAGTCATGCATTGTAGAACTTTCTTCACTAAGTGCTTACCAAAAATAAATAAATTATATGCATCATTCATGTTGATCCATTTCCAATGCATGGTGATAAGTTACTGTATGTGTATTATGACCATAAATCCACGCGTGACATACACAATTTTGTCATTCAATTCAAATCTGGTCATTGTTTACATATACATCATACACATATAACTGGCCACACAACACAAAATTATATAAACGAAGGAAACTACAAGCAGTCAAGCATACTGTCGTGACTCACTCATTCTAGAATATTCTATGATTAATTTATAAATAGAGCACATGGGGAGGATGAAAAGAGAGTTGAAATTGGTTGCAAAAACAGAATTTCCCCCTTTCTCCTATCGGCTTCTCTCTATCTTCATCTCTAAATCTAAAATTCTTTTTCTTCTTCACTGTTTTTGACTCTCTCATTTTCTGAATCTATCTCTCTTTCTTTTCCATTCCTCTAAATCTGAATTCTCTTTCTTCTTTTCTTTTACTGTTATTTTGCTGCAATCGTGCTTCATCAGTTCAATTAATATACTGAGTATTGATTTCCTCCATTTTCTGATTTCTTATTGTTGATTGATTGAGTTTTGGTGTGAAATTGGAGTTCAACCATAACAAATGGTATCAGAGCAGCTACAATCCTTGGATGTCTCTCAATTGGATATCATAAGGGAAGAATTTAATAGGATTCATGAAGACAAATGATTTGAAGATCAGTCAGCCTCCAAAGAGGAACAACACGAGTTCAATATTAGTGGTGAAGCAAGTGAAAAATCTGTCTCTATATATCAGTCCAACCATTACAGTTATTCAGCAGAAATGGCCAAGGCTTCTGACGTGCAAATGGGCGGTTTGGGTTCTAAACTAGAAGAGGACCTGGTCAAGCAAATTAGTTCATCAGATTTGAACACAGATGATGATTCGGTTCTTGTAATTACCAAGCAAGTTGAGACCGAGACCGCTGAAGAGACTAGTTTTGAGAAGTTGTAATCTAACTTTGGTGTTGAGAAGGATGAAGAAAACTCCAGTGCAGAGAATATACTAGTTTTGGGTAGCGATTATAAATAATTGAATGTCCCTGTCGCTAATATGGATAAAATTGTAGGACAAATTGGGGAAAGTGGGTGTCGATGGTGAAAACTTGTAGTGTCTGTTATCAATGTTTCCAAAGAACACACACTCATCAAGTTCGGAGAGTGAAATCCCTCGGACAATCAAATGCCAGCTTTCATACAAAGTTGAGGGGGAAAGTAATGGGAATGTGGTTTTTTCTAGGGAAACTCCACTTGAACGACTACTGGAATACAATGGAGATGAAGTTCTGGAGGCAGAAGCTAGTGCAAAGGTCCAAAAGTCCAAGAGTGGGCTCTTAAATGTATAAGTGTCCACTCTCATTGCCAGGGAAATAGAAACGGAGTGGGCTGCAACTCTGCCATCAAGATCCAACTACAACTATCTGCTTTCAAGACCTTTGCAGATCTTGCTGGCAACCATTTTACGGGGAAGGAATTTATTGAAGCATTTGATGCAGAATGCTTCCCACTTGCACTCTTCTCTAGTTCAATTGATCATGGTTGGGCATCTGGAATATCACCAATTGCCATCCAAGGGTTGTTGGGCATGCTGGTTGAAGGTGGGGCAAATAATGTCAACCAAGCATATGTCACCTTGCACTACCTGCTTAATCCAAGGGTGGTGAAGAGAATGAAGCAGCTGCTAACATCATACAAAGAAGACATCCAGACCTTGAACCTTGAGGACAAGGTTAATTTAAGGGGAAGGGATGTCATGACTCGCTTATTTTAAAATATTCTACGATCACTTTATAAATAGAGCACATGGGGAGGATAAAAGAGAGTTGAAATTGGTTGCAAAACAGAATTTCCCCCTTTCTCTTCTCTTATCGGCACTCTCTATCTTCATCTCTAAATCTAAAATTCTACTTCTTTTTCACTATTCTTCTCTCTCATTTTCTGAATCTGTCTCTCTTTCTTTTCTACTCCTCTAAATCTGAATTCTCTTTCTTCTTTTCTTTTACTGTTATTTTGCTGTAATCGTGCTTCATCAGTTCAATTAATATACTGAGTATTGGTTTCCTCCATTTTCTGGTTTCTTATTGTTAATTGATTGAGTTTTGGTGTGAAATTGGAGTTCAACCATAACACATACCATCAGTTCGGGCCCGTTTAGTAGAAGAAGAATTTCTGGTATCAATCTGTAAAAAACAAAACGACATTATACTGATATATCAAACTTATCCATGAAATATCAAATCAATTACATAAAATCGAAAGCCCTGTCTTGTCCACATAGAACCAAATCATCACGCCAAACCAATAAGTAATAAATTCCTAAACCCTAATTTACAATCATTCAAGAAACTTCCACAGAAAGGAATTACAAAAAATGTAGAGCATTCTATCACAAATTTAAGATATGAAAAATTTGACGAAAAATTAAGCAATTGAAAAGTACAAAAGGAAATTACCTGAGACATTGTGGAAAAAATTTCAAATTAGAGAGAAAAGTTGGGAAAAATCAGTGAGGGACCCCAACAGAGGGAAGAGAGAAAATGCCGCGAATGAAGCCGGACTGCTCTCGTGTTCAGTGAGCCGGAGGATATTGGAGCGTGGCCCAATTCCAACCTTGGGCCCATACACAAATCCTTGTTTTTCGTAGGAAAATTGGTGTAATTGGTCCCAAACCTTTAGCCATCTTGATAGTTTGGTTCCAAACCTCTAAACCATAGTAATACTTATCTCAAACATTTGTACTTTTGGCCCAAATAGTCCTTTTGGATAAATTCTGTCCAAAATGACGTTAAGTTTTCTGCGTCAAATACACTTCTTTTAGAGATAAATTGTATATATAGTCCTAACTTTAATAAAGGTTACAATCCTATCCCTAAATAATCTTTCATTATATTTAAATTCCTCTTATTAATATATTTATAAAAAGACAATTCATCATTGTTTAAATCACCAATAATTAAATAAAATATATATATAAAAAAAAGAGAACAATATTTATCTTCTCCAACTAACCTACCGAAAAGGCGAAAACTACTATCGGACCATATCCACCCAACCCATGCTTCTAGTACTCAATATTAAACTCATAAGGTATATATAGAAGGTATCGTATAAAATAGGCCTAAGGCTCTCAAAATCTCAAGGTCTCCCTATGTACATCGGTGTGTTTAACATACGATCATCTCAAATGCTTCAATGGATTGTTCAAAAGAATTTGCTACTTAAGCAAAATGAATAGCCGTTAAAAATATTCATCTCCAGTGCGATTTGACATGAACTCCGACAAGTTGATGTGGCGAATTAAGAAACATTTGTTTTAGAGCTTGATTTAAAGGTTTGTTATGATTGTTGCTACGATTTAAATATTTGGGCAAATTGCCAGAATGGGCAAAGATTTGGGACCATTTAAACCAATTTCTTTTATAAAATATTAAGTAGTACTTAATACATGCAAAATGTTGAAGGTAAGAATTTTTGTTAAAAAATATGTGTTTTAGACTAGCATGTTTGTTATGCTAACCTCACTAGGGTCAAAACTAAGAAATAAAGTAATTTTATATTTTTTTGTTGGGTATAATACTATTAAATATTAGTTTGTCGACCCTCAGTATATGTAGCTTTGTACTTAAGGATCCACATAGTTTAGGTCCTCTCGTAGTGTTAAAGCTTCTAATACTTAATATAGTTAAACTCATAAAATGTACAAAGTATATATAGACTTCTCATATAAAACAAGCTTAAGGCTCCCAAGTTCTCAAGGCCGCCCTATATGCACCGATATGTTCGAACATCTCCAATGCTTGAATGGATTGCTCAAAAGAATTTGTCACATAAGCTAAGTGCACAGAGTATAAAAAAAAAAAATTCATCTCCGCTGCAATCTGACGTGAACTTTGACAAGCTGATGTGAAAAATGAAAAAATAAAAAATAAAAAAATTTAAGATCTTCATCTAAATCCAAAAGATCTGTTAGACATGGTTTTCTATGCAATTTAAATGTGTTTTTCTTTTTATTTCAAGAAAATAAAATACACGTAACTCGCATTATTGGGTTGTAGATAAAACTTATTGAAAACTAATTTTTAACTTGATTTTGTATTTATTAATTATCAACATAAATAGACCAAATGTCTTTCAATTTGTAGATAGCAATCCACAAAATGCATTGAAAGTGCTCTAAGTTATTATTGAAGTGGTCCTCCAATAACTAAAAAATAGGCAAAAAATAAATAAATAAATAAAATAAATAATAAAAAATTCCAATTTCACTTATCCACGATTCTCGTCCTCTCTTTTTATTTATGTTTTTTTTTTCCTTTCTTTTTGCGTCCACTAATAGAAATAAACAATGTGAATTAACTAAAAGCAAAAGATAAAATTCAGTAATCATTCTAGAACAAAATAAAAATGAGTAATTAAAATAAAACTAAGGTGTAACTTGACAACTCTATATACCAATTTTTGTTATAATAAAAGGAACAAAGTTTTCGATTTTTTTTTTTTTTACCAAATATCAATTTCAAACAACAAAATAAATTGTTTTGACTATTTTTCAAAGTCTTTTTTGACTTTCCCATTTTTTGTTTTGTTTGACCATCAAATATGTTTAATAGACAAAATTAAATTTTAGCTTAAATTAGTTTACAGTACGTTAGCTGGAAAAATTATTGGGTGGACCAGTGGCGAATCCAGAATATTAAGTGAGCTAGGCGGTTCACAGATAATCGTAATGATAAAAAAATTTATTAATATTTAATTACATAATGTTAAAAAAAATTAATCAATATATAAATGCACTAAAA
>CAIGRH010019567.1:0-16698 GCA_903798295.1 Fraxinus nigra | reverse complement strand
TAAGGAAAATATTTTATTTTTTTTAGGGAAAATTACAGTCACGATACCAATTCTTTCACTTTTTTGAAAACTTTGCCCAAACCTTTATTTTGTGCCAGTCACGGTACAAAACCTTTAAAAAACTCACAGCTCAAGTTCGGATGGATGAAAATCGTTAGTTTGATCGCTAGTTGACTAATAATTAAATGTTTGACCAATTGTTGATTAATATCTAAAGGGTAAATATGTAATTTTACATTGTTCATATAAAAAAATAAAATAAAATAATTATTTTTTTCTAAAAAAAACTCAAGCTACTATTCATCTTCTTTCCCCCACCCCACCCCACCCCACCCCAATCATCTTCTTCTACACCACACACATTGCACTTCTAAATCCGTATCCATTCATTTCACTTTGCTCTCTCTCTCTCTCTCTCTCACACACACACTACATATTTTATGATTGACATCTTCAAACCATTTCTCTCTCTCACGCACATACACAGTAATAATGTTTTCTCAAGACAAAATTCGGGTTTACTACAGTAATGACGGACGAAATTGCCCTTGATTTTCCAGCTGAAATTTGAATCAGACCACGCAACACTATAGATTCCTACCAATCGTTTACCGTTTGAAATGATTTTGAAAAGATATATATATATATCCTACCAACCGTTGGGGATGTATTTGTTGGAGGAGGTAGGAGAGAGTTCAATTTGGGTCAGCCCACAAAACTCGATTACAATGAGAAACGCAAGGACTCATCATCGTTTGGAACAAAAGAAAATTCAAATTCAAAGCCCGGCGTTATTACTCAAAATCTCTGTAACTCTACTAGATCCACCCGAAGACGATGAAGCTGGAGTTAGATTCAAATCAGCCATATCCTTGGCCATAAAATCGAAGAAGTCATGCCTAGTATTCCCCAAAATGGACCCCCGCCACAATTTTGTGGTTGAGCAACCTCTTCCTCAATTTTGCCGTTTCTCTTCTTAAAAAATATTCGGCAGAGTACCCAGTTTTCTTGCAAAATGTTGCCATTACCATAGCTATTGTCTAGTCCACTCTTCATTGACGATTCTGAAAGGCTTATCAATGAAGAAGAGAAGATGATTGGGAGGAAGAAGATGAACAGTAGTTTGAGTTTTTTTAAAAAAATTAATTCTATTTTTTTTATATGAAAAATGTAAAATTATATATTTACCCTTTAGAAATTGGTCAACAATTGTTCAAATATTTAATTATTGGTCAATTAACGGTTTCCATCCATATGGACTCGAGCTGCAAGTTTTTTGAAGGTTTTGTACCATGGTTGGCACAAAACAAAGGTTTGGATAAAGTATGCAAAAAGTGAGATGTTTGGTATCGTGGCTGCAATTTTCCCTTTTTTTCGAGTTACTTTATGGCTTCTTTAGAATGCACATTTAAGTTAAGGTCCTTTTAAAATAAATTCGTCAAATAAAAATTCAGTCCGATTCAATACTTTTTTCACGTCCGCGATATAAACCCGAAACCCCCCCACCCCACGCCAACCCAACCCAACCCAATTTCTCTCAAATAGTGCAGCCTATGAACTCAAGAAACTCTCTCTCTCTCTCTCTCTAGAATCAGGATTTTTGGAAGACTTTGACGAGTATACGTGTGCATATACGTGAAACCTACTGTATCTCGATTCTCGATTTGGGTTTGATTTAATTAAATTAAATTAATTAATGATGAATAAGAAGAATAGAAGAGTAATGACAGCTTAATTTTTTTTTATCAATTTCAATTTCCGGTAACGTTAAGAGAGTCCACTCTTCAAGTCATACTTTGGTAAGTCTATACTCTTCAATTTTCTACTTTTTTTTTTCTTCTTACCAGTTCCTCTTGGAACTATTTTATTGTTTGTTTTGATATTTTAGTATACATGTGTGTTTATAGGTGTAATGGGAATGAAGCTCTGGATTTATGTTGTTTTCTTTTTTGCCTTGTATACATGTTTTAGGGCTCGATCGAGTTTCTTTTCTTCTTTTCTAACTTCACGAATTATTATTTCTTTCAGGATCGTAAGTAATCACCGTTGAAGTTTTTTTTAATTATTACTTTTGTTCTGAAGCTTTAATTTTTCTGTTTATAGGCTAAAAATCTGATTTTTAGGTTATAAAATTACAAAAATTGGGGATTTTATGTTTCCCTAATTATATTGTTCATCCCTTTTTTAGTGTAAGTAGACGTTCTGAGTTGTTACGTTTTGCTCCTTTGCTTTTTCGTTTTTGGGGTTTATTATTCTCTCTAATTTTAAAGAGAATTTTGACTTGTACCTGACTACTTTTGCAGAGACTGATGCAGAGGCACCCACAGGTAGTAAGTTAGCTGAAAGAAGGCAAATTAGGATGTCCAGAGCCAAAGTTTTTTTTCTTTTATTTCTGTTCTGTCCGATATGATGAAAAAAAAATGTGGGTTTAGGTGCGGGGCTTCTCCATTTGTTTCGGTATAGAAGAAATCTTTGAAAGATTTTTTCCTTTGGATTCCGTGAAATATTGACATTTTGTGTTCTTTTGCAGTTACAATCTACAGTGGTGGAGGGTTAAGATCATCGTTAACAAGTGTCTAAGTCTTGTACTGTGTTTTTTGGGCAAAAAATGGTGCCACGAGGGCCTTCGACTCCTCTTGGTGGAGGAACCCGGCCTGTTCAGCCTTCACTACTGCGTTCTAATTCGGGTTTGTTGGGTGGTCAGGGGGGTGGGATGCCTTCCCAGAATTCATCTGTGTCTCTAGTATTGCCACACACCCAGTTTAACAGTATTAACATGCTTGGGAATGTGCCTAATGTTTCTTCGTTGCTCCATCAGTCTTTCGGTAATGGGGGTCTAAATTCTGGGTCCTCTGGACCAGGGAGCTCCCAACGGGGAAATGTTGATGGTGGGGCTGTGCCCGATCCACTTTCCAATGCTGGAAATGGAGTGGGATTTAATCCTCCTTCCTCATCATATACATCTTCTATAACTGCCAACCAAAATTCAACTGGTCAAGTTCAAGGGCAACAACAATATGCAACCCCTTCTGGCAATCAGACGTCGATGGATCAGCAACAGCAACAAGCCCAACAATTTGATCCCCAAAATTTTCAACAGAATCAGCATCAGTTGCAGCAGTTTTCTGCTCCCAGTAACCCCCAACAACAGCAGCAGCAGCAATTCCACAAGATGCGAGCTGGACTAGGAGGCGTAGGACCTGTTAAGCTGGAGCAACAAGTGATGAATGATCAAACACCACAGCAGTTGCAAACTTTGCGGAATCTTGGTACTGTAAAATTGGAGCCACAGCAGATGCAAGGTATCAGAAGCATGCAACCTATCAAGATGGAACCTCAACATTCAGAACAATCATTGTTTTTACATCAGCAACAGCAGCAGCAGCAGCAGCTCCTCATATCCAGACAGTCCCCTCAGGCAGCTGCAGCTGCACAGATCTTGCATCAACAGAGGCTAATGCATCTCCAACATCAGCAACAACAGCAACTGTTGAAGACTATGCCTCAACAAAGATCCCCATTACAAGCACAATTTCAACCAAATTTACCAATTAGATCTCCTGTAAAACCAGTGTATGAGCCTGGGATGTGTGCTCGGCGATTAACACATTATATGTATCAGCAACAACACAGACCTGGAGTAAGATATTATTTTAGCTAAGTTATTCACTTTTCAGGAAAAATGAAGTTATGATACAGTCTTTTGTTGGATAGATTTTATATGAGTTCACGAGCAGCAGTTATGGTGAACTTATTTTGTAGGACAATAATATCGAGTTCTGGAGAAAATTTGTTGCCGAGTATTTTGCTCCCAATGCCAAGAAAAAGTGGTGTGTTTCCATGTATGGAAGTGGCCGTCAAGCTGCTGGAGTTTTCCCTCAGGTCTGTTGGACTGTAGGCAGGATAATGTTTTGACTTCTGCCAGGACTGTACTGTTCTAGTTATGCCACTATTTGGTACTTTTAACAATAATAATTTCTGAGGCAAATGTTGTATATCATTTGTAGCTCTCCGATTTATTATTATCTATCATTTTATGGTTATTTGATGTGCTGTTTAATCATTGTTGACATGTATGCAGGATGTTTGGCACTGTGAAATATGCAATCGCAAGCCTGGCCGCGGATTTGGTATGATTCCTGCTGGATTTTGAGATGTTATTATAAATTCTTTTCCTGTTGTGCGATAACTTGTATTTTGTAGTGTTCTATTTACAATTATATTGCTTTATGGGGACATTTGGGATTGAATTTCTCTCGACGTGTTCTTTGCTGAGATTTCCTATTTCGGCTTGTTTAAACTATCCCACCACTGGTAACACCAACCCTGGCCCATCCATTGAAAAGAAGAAAAATAAAGGGAAAAAAAAAAAAAAAAAGCGAACAGAAAAGAGAATGAATGACAAGAGGTAAACAAATGAATTGAACTAATTCAGTGCTTGATGTTTGCTTATGTGTTCTTCCAGAGGCTACTGTCGAGGTTCTGCCTAGACTTTTCAAGATAAAATATGAAAGTGGTACTTTGGAAGAGCTACTTTATGTCGATATGCCCAAGGAGTATCAGAATTCTTCTGGACAAATTGTATTAGATTATTCAAAAGCCACCCAAGAGAGTGTCTTTGAGCAACTTCGCGTTGTTCGCGATGGTCAACTTCGAATTGTGTTCTCTCCAGACCTCAAGGTTACACTATAACCCATTTTTTTCTACATTTGCTTTAGACCTATGGGCCTAATATCTTGTTTACAACTCTGCTTTGGCAGATATGCTCCTGGGAGTTCTGTGCTCGGCGTCATGAAGAGCTTATTCCTAGAAGATTGCTCATACCGCAGGTTAGACTTTGAACCTGGCCACAGTTATTAAGTCCGTTTATGCAACTATTTCAATTTTCACATTTCATTTCAAGTGTGTAATCAAGGCGGGGAGACACATTTTACGCTTTAAAATTATTTTGAGTGACAAGATGATCTTATTTTTCTCAATTTGTAAGTTAGGTCTGATATTTTGTAAATTGGATAAATGGTTGTCAGTAGACTACTGAACTGTTCTTATTTGAAGCTTGTTCTGGTGGTAGATCAACACATGTCGTAGTTTGAAAGACTTGTCTTTTTTTACATTAAAGTGATTTTATGAGACTAAGAAGATGATATTGTAATCGTTTCTTGCCATCAGTACTGCATATTATATTTACTCGTTCCATTCTTTGCTTCACAATCTTCCAAAATATTTATATTGGGAGAAACACGGATAAAACTGAAAGTGGGTCATCTAAGAGAATAACGTGTCAGTTAATTGTAGTTATGGTGTTGAAATCTTGTTCAAGTTGTCTAGATTTACCATCTTAGTTTCTGTAACATCTTCTTGTACATTACCTTATTTACCTCTGTCTGCCGGTCTGGGCAATCTTTGAGTTATGTCTGTAGTTTCCAGCTTCTGATTTGTATGTGCCCACTGCTGCTTTATGGTTTCAGGTCTTCTATATTGTTAATTTGGCTACCACTGTGCACCATGTTGTACACTTCCATTCACACGTTCATCGTGATACTATAATCATATCTCACTATGTTGATATGCAATGCAGGTTAGCCAACTTGGTGCTGCTGCCCAAAAATACCAGGCTGCAACNTAGTTTCTGTAACATCTTCTTGTACATTACCTTATTTACCTCTGTCTGCCGGTCTGGGCAATCTTTGAGTTATGTCTGTAGTTTCCAGCTTCTGATTTGTATGTGCCCACTGCTGCTTTATGGTTTCAGGTCTTCTATATTGTTAATTTGGCTACCACTGTGCACCATGTTGTACACTTCCATTCACACGTTCATCGTGATACTATAATCATATCTCACTATGTTGATATGCAATGCAGGTTAGCCAACTTGGTGCTGCTGCCCAAAAATACCAGGCTGCAACCCAGAATGGATCATCGAATGTATCTGTTTCTGAATTACAAAATAACTGCAATATGTGAGTTTAACTTGTTATTTACACGAGACTTGTAATAGAGCTTCATATATGCTTATGTACAGTAAATGGATACATTTAATATTATTAATAGGCTGGACTTGCCCTATTCCATTATTAAAAAGACCTACTCCAGGCGATATAGCAATGACAGGATGAATGTACTGATTGCTTTATAATTGGTTAACTTGTTAAAATGCAGTTTTATAAAAATATTCCTATGTACTTACTTTCTATATATAATCTATTAGAAAATATTTAGGTCTACTAACATTAAGTGTATAGATGTGTAAGCAAGAAAGTAAGAAATTATTGAAATGGATAGGAGACCTGTCTCACCTTTCCTCTCTTGCCAATGCTCGGATAATAAGGGAAGATACTGAATTACTGGGACTCATTTTATTCTGCTTCAATTGAACATTAGTAAGGGAAGGAGTTTTGTACCTATGAGGTTCGAGATTTTAAAGTCGCAGGAGTCCTTGAAACTATCACTTTCATAAGAAAAATAAAGAATGAGGCATGAATCATGGCCTTCCCCGCTGGCCTATCTTGTCTTATGTGGATCACCGATTCCAATTGATATTATTCTTCCGTTTAATTATGCAGATCATGTTTTTGCTTGTATTTATTGTATTCTTCTGTGAACCATGTAAAAACTCTTGAATGGATAATAGACATAGCTACTAACTAGTATGTGCTCGAGACAAGCTCATAGTCTAAAAAGAATGTAGTTAGGTCTAGGCTTCATTTGTGATTAAACTTCAGCTCCAATAGAGGGCTTCAACAATTTCTCCTTTTGCTTCTCAATAGAGAAATGAATGTTGGTAATGATAGTAAGTCAGTAGTTATTTATACAGCTTTTGGATTAATCAGTGACTCATGAAGGACCACAATTACGTGGGTGTCAATTGCATTTAACAGATATGGGACAAGAACCTAGATATTATATGATGTTATTTGGCATGCTAGGGAAGATGAACTAACTAAACCATTCATTTATGGAACTCCAAATGATTTTATATTCTCTCTAAACTAGAGAGAATTCGTGTAAATGTCGCTTTTGGATTAATCAGTGACTCATGAAGGACCACAATTACGTGGGTGTCAATTGCATTTAACAGATATGGGACAAGAACCTAGATATTATATGATGTTATTTGGCATGCTAGGGAAGATGAACTAACTAAACCATTCATTTATGGAACTCCAAATGATTTTATATTCTCTCTAAACTAGAGAGAATTCGTGTAAATGTCGGGGGATAATAGAAGTCTGTTATGGAGATCATGCCACCTGATCCATTATGTCGAGCTATCTTTTGCATTTCTTTGACAAATACACCAGAGAGATATTGTTAGAAAAAATGTTTCTTATTTGTCGCTTATTTGGTATCATGGACTTGGAAGCTTCCAGTCAGATTTGAATTAAAATTTCTTGAGTTCGAATTTCAAGGTGCCAATCCTTTGCCACCTAACGAAAAGATTTTTTTTTTTTCTGCACAGATAGATTAAAGATAGCAGAGATGTAAATATATTTTTTAAACATCAGGTTTTAACATTCTTATGTAGGACTCTTTGGGACGCCATTACCAATTTATAGTTAGGCGGGATTTTTGGGTTTCTTGGCAATGATATGTGGGCATAAATTCTGATGTGCTGTTTTTTCTATCACAGTTAACTTTTTTATGCTTTTGTGAGAGGAGAATTTAGGAAATAACTAAAACTGGAAAGTATTTGGACACCACGTCAATTTTTATTCTCAATATTGATGTAATATTCTGGTATAGGGACATACGCGCTAATTTCTTTTATTGAATTGATTCGCATTAAAACAATATTTGCTTGATTGCTACATAACATACATATACACTTGCTTATTCAAGTCATTATACTTATTAAACATTATCTTGATTACAAAAAATATCTATTCTTATTCTCAGTATCACTATTTAAAAAACTATTCGATGCCTATGCCTCAAATCCCACCTCACGTGGGGCTTTCATAAAATACCTCAAATCCCACCACTTAAGTGCCATTTGTGAGGCTTACACCTCAAGACGACTAAGTTGTTTGCCTTTCTGTCTTGCATTTCTCGCACATTCTATTAGTCGCCTTAACTTCTTGGGCTATTTTCTTTTCTTTTATTGATTTATTTATGTTTGTTTGCAAGCTAAACTTTTAATTTTGTTAATTTGTTTTACTATGGATATTTTAGATTGCGTATGATTTAATGAGAATATTTTTGTTTATTTTGAATTATTTTTTAGTCTATCTCGAGGCTTACTCCTCAAAGCGTCTCGAGGCTTACGCCTCGGTGCCTGATTAAGCCTTTTTAAAAATTGCTCAATATTAATGGTATAGTCAGGAATATGGATCCATAGGTGCTGATTTCTTTAAATGAATTGATCCCCGTTAAAATAAACATCACTTGATTGATAAACAATGTATGTGCTTGATTGATATATAATTTAAGCGTAGGCTTACTTATTCAAGCCATCATCAAACTTTATCATGATTATTTACCTATAATTTTTAATTCGTAGGTTTGTTGCATCAGCTCGACAGGTGGCAAAAGCCTTGGAAGTTCCGTTGGTACACGATTTGGGATGTACAAAGCGATATGTTCGATGCCTACAGGTAACGGGCTTTATGCTTCACATTAATAAACTCTCCTTTCAGGAATTGAACGTCCTGTTAGCACCTATTGCATCTCGTTTTGGGAGATTTGAAATAAGCACTTAAAAAAAATTACTAATTTGTCATTGCATGTTCGTTTATTTCTCTGCCTTTAATTCCTCGAGTCTTGTTCTCTTAATTTACTAGTGATCATGGATGCAACATAACAATAACCAGAATTATAGAGGAGAGAAGAGACCAGAAAAGAAGGGGAAAGGGGAGAAGATATAGAAGAAAGGAGAAGAGAAGAAGGGACGGGGATAGAGAGCAACACACGAGAAATGTGGAGTGAGGAGAGAGAATTATTGAAGGGAGAAAACTGTGTTTTTATTCAACGTCAAAGTGTAAATAAAACAAAGTACTTACCCTCATATTATAGGGTTTTACAGTCTAATTTAAGTAGGAAACAAATAACATAATTTAATATAATATATAAAACTAAATCCTAATTGTTTTTCCAAACCTGGACAGTATTCATATAATATCTCTAATTGGATCTCCATTGACTAGTCTACAGCTTTTCCTGTGGTTCAAGTCCATTTTGAACAATTTCAATCCTGGGATGATATGTGAACACTTTGCTCCAAGTGATCTTTTGCGCTTCAGATAGTTGGAGCAAAGAACAGTTTGTCTTTTGGATCGGTTGATGTGAATGGAAAATGAGACCAGAAGACAGAAGTTTCTGAGTTTTCTGAAGTGGCCCACGGGTCTGTCTAATTGTTGATGACATCAAGAGAAACCCCACCACCCGATAAAAATCTAATCAACAGAAGAAACACATGCTCGTGCTTAGTGCTTACAATCAAATAGTTCCTTCCCTTTTGAATGCTCTCCATTTTTTATACCACGATAAGCATGAACCAGGATTTGATTCTGTTCAAAGATAGAATTTATAGGAAGAACAATTTTTAACAGTTATTGGTGCCTGAGGTTGTATGGAAATATTGAGTCTGTTAAAAATTTTATGATCTGCTGCTAAGGTAGCCAGGTAGGTCGCAGGATTACCTATAGTTCTACGATCTGTGTACCTTATAGAATAGCTTAGGGAACTTCGACGTTTTACTTCTCAGTTGACTGGAAGTATGGCTTTGTAATTGTTTCATTACGAATTCAGGAGCTGATTAGGTAACTAATGACGTGATCTTTTTCCAATCAACAATACTTATTATTGGTGTCATCACATGGGGTATGGTTGCAGTTGTTGCTATGAGCCCGTTTGAGCCACATTTTTTCTTCGTTATAAAGAAAAATAAGACCGTTATCCATAACATCAACAATAAAAATCAAAAATTATATCTCTTGTGTGGGGCCCAAACGGCTATATTTTTCNCTATAGTTCTACGATCTGTGTACCTTATAGAATAGCTTAGGGAACTTCGACGTTTTACTTCTCAGTTGACTGGAAGTATGGCTTTGTAATTGTTTCATTACGAATTCAGGAGCTGATTAGGTAACTAATGACGTGATCTTTTTCCAATCAACAATACTTATTATTGGTGTCATCACATGGGGTATGGTTGCAGTTGTTGCTATGAGCCCGTTTGAGCCACATTTTTTCTTCGTTATAATGAAAAATATGACCGTTATCCATCACATCAACATTAAAATTCAAACTTTCTATCTCTTGTGTGGGGCCCAAACGGCTATATTTTTCATTCTCATTCTCATTATAATGTGGCTCAAACGGGCTCTATACGTTTGTATTTGTGCGTAGCAAATTTCTGTCTGCATACGGCTACATCTGTATTGTCTGTTGCATACTCGTACACGAAAAAAAATACTGGCAACTTTTTTCTACATTAAGAGTTATTTTCCAATTCCTTGAACAATTAGAAAACAAGATATGGTGTCCTGGAGTTCATCTGAGATTTAAAAAAAATAAAAAAAATAAAAAAAATCTATGAATTAAAATTTCACGTCAAATTGCTAAATGTGTAATTAATTCTACTGTATATTGTGTAAAAAAGGGAAAGAGAGTGATCCCTAGATGCAACCTTCTAAATTCTCTGATTACTGGTATATCGTGATTCAGATGAGATTATGCAATATTGCTAGTATCATTCAGTTATCAGTGTTTATGGACGACTGTTTTCCTGATATTTCTTTCTCAAACATTGCAGATATCTGAAGTGGTAAATAGCATGAAAGATTTGATTGATTATAGCCGTGAAACTGGCGCTGGTCCTATGGGTAAGCTTAATTTTTTTTTTATGATTTCTTCTTTGGATCCATTCTATCAATTTATCGTAAAAAGACAATTAAACTGGAAGAGTTTAGCAAAGTTTTTCAAGGGAGTCTTTAAGAGCTACATCAATTGCAAAACTCTATAAACCGAAAGGAAATAGAACAGTAGTATTGGCTATATGTCATTTCATCTTTGATTTTATGCAGCAGGATGAAAATGTTGAGATGGAGAATGAGAAATGAATATAACCATGAAATGGTGCAAGTATAACAGCAGAAGATAAACGAGGAGAAAGGAGATTAAGATGGTCTGGGCAGACCACTTGATGCAACGTTTAGGCTGTGAGGTATAATTGCATGAATCTTGAAAGGTTAAACAAAGATGAAGTGGAATGAGGTGATTAGAAAACGCAAGATTCTTTGTGGACTGTGGATTAATGGCCGTCGAGGTATCTGAATGGAAGGACATGATCAATATGCCCTACTTTAGCCTAAATAAACATAATTGAGTTGACTTGAGCATTTCATTGATATTCTCTGAAGTGTTAAAGATAGAGATGCAGTGGCTCAGGACTGGACATCTAATTTTTATTTGATCCAAGTTGATACTGGATTTTGGACAACGTTTAACATGCATTACAAGTATAGAAGAATGAAGATTGTGCTCATTTTGGAACCAGAAGTTATTCTCATCTTTTGCCTTCCTCTTCTATTTTACTCTTCCGTCTTTCTCCCTTTACTTGATCTTCCAAAAAATAGTAAAATTGAGTTGCCACTTTGTTTAACAACATATCATTGTAAGATAATTCCATGCAAATTCATCTGTTTGGTTGAATGTAAATGACTTGGGGCATCATGACATCGGCCAACTCTGTTGAATGCGTGAGTTAGCGAGGAGGGTGTGAAATTGTCTTTTTATGACACAAAAGATAACTTCTAAAGTTTAAATAGTTTTTCCTGCTAAACTGGGGGTTAAAAGGTCCAGTATCTGTTCTGAGATGAGCATCTCAAAACTTCATGGTGGCATTCCCATTAGTGGCATGATTTATACTTGCCTGCTTAGAAGGTAATTCGAAAGTATAATTTGGGTTTAGTATAATCGAAATGAAATAAGGAACTGATTTGACATTTTCAACTAGAAACCATAGAATTGTGCGTGGATGAGTGGCTTCCTGTCCCTCTTCCTTACCCAGAGCTGAGTTGCTAAATCATGCAACCCAAATATTTCCTCTCCGACTCCACAAAATTCACAGTATAATATATATTCTGTAAAATACAAATCCATCTTTTCATTATTAGAGCTTTAAGAGTTTGGTCTCCAATCTTGATTGTGACAATTGTTTCTAGATTGCTTATGTCAATTAAACATCATCACTAACAGTTTTTCTTCAGAGAGCTTGGCCAAGATTCCTAGGCGAACAAATACTTCACCTGGGAGTTTTCAAGGTCAATTGCAACAATCGCAGCAGCAGCGGCAAGTAATGGGACCGAACTCAAACAATGATAGCACTTTCCAGGCTGCTTCGGTGCAACTTATTACTGGCAATAACATGCCTGGTGTTAACGACAGTCTGAACATGGCTTCTGGAAATTCCTCCACGAGTACAATTGTTGGGCTTCATCACCCAACTTCTAGACAGCAAAACCTGACATCTAATGCAAACAGTCCCTTTGGAGGAAATACTGTTCAAATGCCTTCCCCGGGTTCTTCAAATACTCTGCCACAGCCTCAGCCTAGTCCTCCTTTTCAATCACCAACACCATCCTCGTCTAACAATCCACAGCAAACTTCAAATGGAGCTCACATGCATTCTGTAAATTCCCCAAATGTCGTTATGCAGCAGCCAACTCTTTCCATGAATGCAGATGCAAATGATTCACAAAGCTCTGTTCAGAAAATTATACAGGACTTGATGTCGAACCAGTTTAGTGGGGGTGGCATGACGGGCATTAGGACTGTGAGTAGTGATGTGAAAAATATTAATGGAATGTTGTCAACAAGCAACAATGCTGGTATAAGAAACGGAGTGGCCAATGGTAATCCAGGTATAGGGGGAGTGTTTAGGAACGCGGGCAACGGATTTGGCCAACCTGCCATGGCCAATGGGATTCGAGCTGCAATGGGTAGTAACTCTATGAATGGAAGAGAAGGGGACATGACAATGGCACGAGATCAAAGCGCTAATCAGCAGCAGCAGGATCTAGGAAACCAACTACTTGGTGGTCTTGAGGCAGTTAATGGTTTTAATAACCTTCAATTTGATTGGAAGACGTCTCCCTGATAAGGTCACCATTCTCTTTGATTGCAGCTACTTGTGCGACATGGAATATTCAAGAGTTCACTTTTAGTATTCTGGAATGTTGTAGTGCATAATGGGAAAAGGATAGCCACTCTCTTCTCTTCTCTTCCCTGTAGTTGTACTAATTCATAGGAAAGGAAAATATATAGCATAGTTTTTCATGATTTGAAATGTTGCATCTTAAGGTACATTTTTTTTTTTTCTTAACTTGAATGTCTGGTTTGTGACAGCTGCTTACCCTAAGGCATGTTTGTTACCTAGTTTAGGTAGGATAATAGAGAAGATTTTAGTTCCTTTTTCTTCTTTAGTACCCCATTGAATACTGTACAGCCCACCTTGAACGAGGCATAACAATTTTGGTAGGCACACCATGAGTGACTCGCCACTGTAATCGGCTCAATCTGGGCTAACTATTATAGCTTTCCTCGAGGCATTTGTAAACTATGTGTTTTTGTCTCTGCCTCCATTGGAACTTACCTGAGTTGCCAAGAATTCGTTCAACATTGATTCAGTTGACCTTAAAAAGTTTATTTAGGGCTCGTTTGGAAGGATTTTGCTTTTACTTACTTTTTTGTAAAAGAGCTTCTTGAGGAAGTTATTTTAGGGTGTGTTTGATAATACCCTTTTTCCATGTTTAAGGGTGTTTGACAGTACCCTTTTTTCCACCTTTGGGTGGAAATTTTTTTCCCTCCACGCACCTATTTCTAGTCGGGGAGGGAAATGACTTTTTTTTTTTTTATGTTTAACAATAGAAACAAATTTCATAACTAATTGTAAAAAAAAAATTCATTTTAATGGACAATTTTCATGTAAAATAAAGTCAAACGAATATTAAACTTTGATGAAAAAATTGATTTTTTTAGGAAAAAATTTATTCATTTTTTTTTTGAACTTTTTGACGATGGAAATAAATTTTATAACCAATTGTGGAAAAAATTATCACTTTAATGGATAATCTTTATGTAAAACAAAGTCAAACGAACATAAAATTTAAAAATTTTTCGGGTGAAAAATTATACCAATCAAACACACTAATTTAACAATTCTCTGCAAAATAATTTTTAGGTAATTACTTTCTCTGAAATTCATTTTCTTTTCACACTTGCAATCAAACGAACCCTTAGATTAACTTTCTTTAAAAAATCATTTAGTCAGATTCTTTAAGCAGCTTCAAAAGTAGTTTTTTAAGTCTTGTAAACAGTTTTTGACTTTTCAAAGAGTTACCAAATGGGTCCCCAATAAGTTTGTTCTGGTCATTTTATATATACGTAGTGCTGTTCTTTGTAGTTTGTTTGCATGGCTACAGAAATAGGCAGTATCAATCAAGAAAGGAAAATTAAACCGAACCTGATTAAGCATGTGAAGAAAAAAATTATTTTATAATGCATCATGCATATTTACCTCCATCATTCTTACATGAAAAACAGTTTCTTGAAAGTTTTCAGTCTTTATTCCTAATTAATAATTTTTTCTTAAAACACTTGAAATAATTACTTTTTAAGAATAAAATTATGGATTAATAGCATAAAACCTCCTAGAAAGTATCTATGTGATATATAACTCCTACCTATTGGAAATCACAAAAAATTCTCTTATTTGAAACTTTTTGTGCGAAAAATTCTCTACGGTTAGATTTTCAATTAAAAATAGTAAAAATGTCAAAATAAAAAAATAATAATTCCAAGTTTAGTGTCCAAACTTATTATTCTTTTACAAATTGGGTTAATTTCACAAACGGTCACTAAAGTTACGTGAAAATCACAAAACGGTCACTGAAGTTTCACACGCTTTCACAAACGGTTACTGAAGTTAATTTTAAGACTATTTTGTTTTAACTCAAACCTAAAGTATCGAAACATGTGAACATAGAAGCATGAGGACTTCAAGTGCAAAATTCAACTTAAAACCCCTCAAACCCAAACCCAAACCACCACTTTTCGCGCCCCATTCCACCACTTTTCGGCCACCAAAACCACCGAAGCAACATACCACCTTGAAGCCATCGCTACCCTCTACGCAACCCATCACCAAAAATGGAGCGCGAAAAGTGGTGATCTGGGTTTGGGTTTGGGTTTGAGGGATTTTAAGTTGAATTTTGCACTTGAAGTCCTCATGCTTCTATGTCCACGTGTTTCGGTACTTTAGATTTGAATTAAAACAAAATAGTCCTAAAACTAACTTTAGTGACCGTTTGTGAAAGCGCGTGAAATTTCAGTGACCGTTTCTGTAAGTTTTAAACTTTAGTGACCGTTTTGTGATTTTCATGTAATTTCAGTGACGGTTTGTGAAATTAACTTTACAAATTATACTCAATTTTTTCTTATGTACCACCCACAATTCCAAACTTTTAAAACTTTATTTTCCATTCCACTGTACTTCATCTTCTTCCTTAAGATTTTATTATTTTATTTAATCCCTTCCAAAATTCTCATAAACCCTTCACCATAAATTCATCATTTTTTTCTTTTCATTAACAATTAAAAATCATAATCAATACACGCATATATAGAATTTAATAGAGACAATATTCACATGCGCTCAAATAAGTGCAATTTAACTATTTTATATTGAAATTAAAATAAATTTAGAACACACACATTGAATGAACGCATACCTGAAAGTGGTAAGAGAGAGAATACTGATTGTGACTCATTGATTTCTAGATTAAAGTTTAACTAAGCTTCTGTAGAATGAAATGAAAAGAAAGAAAAAAGATATACATTATAACTATTTATATGTCGAGTATACATATAAGTAAAAAAATAAAAACGCTCAGGATAAATAATCTCTCTTTAGGAAACTTTAAATTGGTAGTCAAATGCACTTTTTTTAGCTTCATCATTTCTTCTTCTCATAGGGATCTTTGGGGTGAGGGATTTAGGAAGATTTTGAAAGGGATTAAATAAAATTATAAAGTTTTTGGGAAGAAGATGAAGTGGGGTGGGGTGGAAAATAAAGTTTTAAATGTTTGAGATTGTGGGTGGTGCATTAAAAAAATGGTTATAATTTGTAAAAAAAAAGTTTGGATACTAAAATTGCAATTATTACTTTTTAATTTTGACATTTTTATTGTTTTTAACGGTAAATTTGACGATAAGGAGTTTTTCACACAAAAATGTTTCAAATATGGGAGATTTTCTGCGATTTCCAATAAGTATGAGGTATATCGCAAATAAAAACATTTCTAAGGGGTATTAATCGTAAAATAACTTACGGTCAGTGTATCATCTTTATTCTTACTTCCAGCACCACTTATTATGTCTTTAATTTTATTTTAAAGATTTATACGTTTATTTCGTGTTTGGTACATTGAATTAAGAACTAAATTTAAATTTAGAGCAGATATTGTGTACATAGTATTAACGTGGGTTAATGTATTTTATTTTAGTTTTTTTATTTAGGAAAACGTTATTTGCACTATCTTTAGCTATAATGCGAAATGAGGAAGTAAGTTTTGGACGAAAAATCCTTTAAGTGAAAATTACAGGGATCAAGAGATTTGGAGATTTATAAATCATATATCATGTTAATCAGAGTTTTTTTAATATATATATATATATATATATACTAGTTGAGCCACG
>CAIGRH010019548.1:0-26075 GCA_903798295.1 Fraxinus nigra | reverse complement strand
TCAATTTTGATTAGATCAAAGTAATAATTCACGTCGTTAGGCATCGTGATCGGGAACCTAATGGGTCACACACAAAAGAGAACCAGAAGAATGAGATTTACCAATTAATTAATTGACAAGTGTTGAATAATTAATTAATTAAGTTGCTTATTAATAGTTCCAGATTAATTAATTCATGGATCAAATTTAATTAATTGATTAATTAAATATTAGATCGGGTTAAGTTTAAGAAACAGACCAAGCCCGCTTAGACTTATATTAATGGGTTGTTAGAGTTTGAAAACTGTAGAGAGAAATAATTTCATTATTCTTGCTAGCACAAGAAAAGAAAACATTAGTCGTCATTATTGTTCTCTGTGTGAATTACCATTGGAGGCTGGACAATTAGACAGTTTGGATTGTAGATCGTGATAATTCGAATTCAAGAATCAGCAAATGAGTTTGCAGAATTCATCAAATGTATAATTTCTATCTAAACACAAAACATATCTTTGTATGGGAATTGAAATTGTTTATTTCCGCTGCGCATGATTAAGTAAATTCTCAACACAAACCTCATCAAAATATTTCGAGAAAGAGAGAATAAGTCGTTGTGAATGTATTGAAAAAAAAGTCATACTAAGTTGCCGATTCGTCCTAGAATTGTTTCCATGATTCATCTCAATGCTCAGCAAGACAATGATAATAACATAAAAGGAACTAAGACAATTTTTTAATTTAAATATATTATGTTTTGTGATTATTCTCGAATTTCAATTTTATTATTACTATTTTCGGTTTGTAATTTTTTAGAGTGTGATTTATAACATTTTACCTCTAATAAAGGGTACATATCGAATATTGTTGTAGAGTAGAGGGCATTGATTATTTTTCAGTTAATTGAGAGTATAATTTTTTGAAATTTCACCTACACTTAGGTTGGATTTTGGTAAATAAAATGATTTTTTGAAAGTTGATAACTTATTAGCTGGTTAAGTGACTCAAAAATAAATGAATAAAGAACTTTAAGAGATTATGCAATGCTAAATTGTTTAAATGCCAAGTAATGTATTATTTTCTTTGTATTTTATGACTGGTGAACATGATGTGAAGTCCTCTTCATGAAATAGAAGCTATATTTTGTAATGCGAAAAATATATTAGTTATAATTTTGCTGTGGAGTAATTTTATATTCAACAAATTAATATATAGTTTTATTCTTTCTTTATGCGTATTATAATTACATAAAAGATTTCGTATATGGCACTTAAAATGTTAGGACCAACCAAACGTAAGATACAATCAATTCAAATGTCCCAATTAACTTAAAGTTTCGAAAGAGTAATTCTAGTTCTATTGTGTTAGTTTACAAGTGAAATCTATGTTTCTAAATGGATTATAAAATAATTAAGTAACTTGTCATTCACACATTTTGAGAAGCTTACAAGTACTGTACACTTAGCCCCCTGTTTGACCTTAATTTTTTAAAATATATTTTCCTCCAAATTTATTTTCAACTATATATTTTATAGGTTCCACATCTTTTGAACTATACATTTCATTAATTTTTTTTTTATTTATTTATCAAAATTCACTAAAAATCAAAATTTTAACGACTTATTTTTATATGTTTATAATTTAAACCATTTTTTAAAACTTCTCTATTCACACATGCGAGAATCTCAATTGAAGGCCTGTGAGGAACAGGCCAAAACTAATGGCTGAACTTCCATTTTCAATGTAGCGGGTTGGTAAGTCAGCCAACCAAACGTTTCTTTCTGGGCTGAAACAGTGGGGTTCACTCAAAGTCTCAAAAGAGTGTTAAGTTTAACATGATTCAATAGATCAAACAGTTACTTACCTTTAATCTAATTAAGCCCTCCTAAGGACACGATGAATGTAGCAATGCTTATGCTGGCCAGGCTCAGAGTAGCCCATCCAAACAACTTTCAAACAAAAATTAGGTAACCAATTAACCAACGAATTTGAAAATAGGGAGCAACACCAAACTAAATAGGCTCTAAATGTACTGCTTAAACAACTTTGGGCACCTCACACAAGTACCCTTAAAAATAGATCAACACTCTCTAGCAGACTAGAACCAGCCTATGTGTCCACACTTGATATATGCAACTAAATGAATCACGTGATATTGCATTTAAGTATATATATCATTTAATATGATGCAGTTGTCACTTAAACTTATATTTGACACCAGTAGTGCTGAATAACATTACTCTAAAAATAAGGGATTTTTTGAAAAATCTGACGAAATGTGTTTTGAAAGTAAGAAAACTATTTAAAGTCAAGTTACATAATTTGAGACTTTTTATGAAAAAGTGTCGCTTTTTGTATCATTGACACACTTAACACAACAAAAAATAAAAGTAACATCTAAATATTAGTTTAGGAAATTCTTGTAAGTAAATTGAAAGCTTAGGCAAAATTTTGTATTGCTCCGATTTGGCGTTACCTTTTAATTAAAAAGTGGCACAACATGTCACTTTTTATGTCAATATAATAATCTTGAATATACGAAACTTCAACATAGAGGTGAACCTCAAACTCGAAAATTAACATTAAAAATTGAAGAATTGAAATGATTGCAAATCAAGTTTATAATTTTTACAAATTTGATTTAACAGTTACAATTAAAAGTAATTGCAGTGTGTCACATTTGAAGAAAAAAGTGACAATACATGTCACTTTTTTATATAAGTTTTAAGCCCATTTAATTCTTGTCTAATGTAACAAAAAATTAGTTTAAAAATTTCTTGTTTTAACTTTGTGAGCTTTTATATGAATTAAACTTAGCTTAGATAAATTTAATTCTCATTTTACACGACATGAACGAATTGTGTATGACCTTTTAATTAAAAAAAGTGACACAATTAGCAAGAATTTGACAAATCATACTAAGTGATAAAAGGATAGCTCGCATTCCATTTCTCTTCGTGTATGATCCATTGACACAACGAGATAGTTACTAATTATAAATAGACATGACATTCTACAAATTAAAATAAAAAATAAATAGTGTGTGTCCGTTAAATTAAAAAGTACCATAAAATGCCCCTTGTTTTGTTAATTAAGTGACATATGATGTCAATTTATTATTATTATTATTATTATTATTATTATTATTATTATTATTATTTTGTTGTTGAAGGAATTAAGATATATCATTGCTAAAAAGTATAATGTCACTTTTTCATAACGTAACTACTACTATAATTCTTACTATTGCTACTTTAAATTTTGCAAGAAACACTGCAGTGTTGTTATTGATATGCAATCTCATCATAAAACAATTGAGGCGTATATCCTTTACCTTTTCACATAAGCTAAATTATGCAACAAAAATTTCAAGTACAAACCGTATATATCTTTTAGTTAAAGTAGTGACATATAATGCACTTTTTGAAGGGTCAAGGTATAAGATTTTTATCATATTAGTATGAAGTGTCTGTGATAGCTTACTATACTAGATTCAAGGGTTAATTCCCTAAATAGTCACTGAACTTTGCCAAAAAATTTCAAGATGTCACCAAACTTCAAAACTTTCCTAAATAGTTACTGAACTTTGCAAAAAATTCCTAAGGGGTCACTGAACTTCAAAACTTCCTTAAATATTCATTGAACTTTGCCAAAACTTCCCTAAATAGTCACTCAACTTTATAAAAAGTTCCTAGGGGGTCACCGAGTTATTGATGTATGGGGTCCCAATTTGCGAAGTTCGGTGACGTCATGAAAATTCTTCGCAAAGTTCAGTGACTATTTTAGGGAAGTTTTGATATTCAGTGACTCTCTATGAATTTTTTGAAAAGTTTAGTGACTATTTAGGGAAGTTTCGAAATTTGGTGACATCCTGAAAATTGTTGGCAAAGTTCACTGACTATTTAGGGAATTAACTCCTAGATTCAATGACATCCCTTTAAAGTCTTCAAAGATAAAAAAGAGGATAATCATTTGCACAATTTTTCCATGATAAATCACATGCAAGTATTCATATCATAATTGATAAGTGCGTTTTACACACTTATTTTGGTTTACAAACATGGATAATTATCAATAAATGTGTGAATATGGCTTAATTCTGTGTAATTTGTGTTTTGTAGGCTAAAAACGATGAACGTGGTGAAAATTTGAAAAAAAACAAGTGAAAGGGGACTAAAATGAAGCACAATCAAAGTTTGAGGACTTAAGTGCAAATACTGAAAAGTTGTGTCGATCTCACGATGAATATTTGATAGTGTTGGACATCAATTGGATGAGGAAAAAAGCCAAATGGATGAACTATAGTCGAAATACTATCACATATCAACTTCCAGTTGAAAAAGTCATGCTTCGAATTTTCAGTCTTAGTTTGAGACCCATTTTTGGTATAGACAAAGTTCGAATTTGAAGATTTACATTTCATGAATAGTTTTAGTTAAATAAACTTTTCAAAGGATTTTGAATCACCTCAATCGAATATCGATAGAGAAAGATATGATTAAAATACTGAAAGCTGTCAGGTGGAAAAAGAAGGTAACCATGCGGCCGCATGGTAGAACTTCCATGTGGCCGTACTCACCTTGGCAGGGACTTGGTGTGTCCCAATTTCATGAACCATGCGATCCGCTTGGGTGTTTTTCAGCGCAAATTTTCTGATTTCCTTTTTTGAGTCAAATACCTATAGAAACAAATCTTGGGCGACATATTTAAACCATAGGGTGGTCTAGAACGTAGGAGGAGTTTTTATCAAGATTTTGTTGTTCTTCGTTAAATTTCCTAATTTTCTTCTTCCCACCATACTAGGCTAGATCTATTTTGTGCTAGGATTTACGATGAAACTTGTATTATGAATCTTTAATTCGTGATTTTATTTTTGACATTCAAAGCACGTTTTTAATTATTGAATGATTGACATGGATTTTATTTTCCTTACAATTACTTGATCAATAATTGTATGAATATTGTGGCTTGTTTTACCCTCGAGAGATGGAGAATAAGTTAGACATAGTGTCAATTGTCGTAAAGTCTGATAGAGGATAAAAATATACCTCTATGTTTTGCGTGATCTTTAGTATTCAAAAATCTATTAATGCATTTTTATATGTTCGCATCCATCATAGAAATATAGTTGGGTAACATGTAAAAATAGGTTTAATTCTACTCGAGAGAGATTGTTAAACAAATTAGGAATATTGATTTTCATAATTAAATCGTGTCGTCAAATTAAAAAGTTCGAGTTAAAGATAATAATATTAGGGGATTCGAAATCCTAATACGTTCTCATCATCATATTTTTACAACACTTGCATTCAATTTTAATGTTGCATTAATTTTAATTAAATTAGGTCTTGTTTTTATACATAGATTATTTAATTCATTGACAAAATCATAGATTCTTATTGTTTCGGTTACGGTCGCGACACTTAGAATTAAAACTAAATCAATTTATGTGGGAACGATACTTGGACTCAAAATCCATTTTACTACTTGTTAACGACACTTGCGGTGATTTTAAAACGAATAAATATTTTCGTGAACAAGTTTTTGGCTCTGCTCCCAGGGATTGAATTTTAGTTTGATTTTAATCACCTTGGCACTAATTCAGACTTTTACCTGTATTCTTGTATTATTATTTTTGTTCCATTTTAGTTCTTTTTTTTGTCTCTCTCTTTTGCAGGATATATATAAAAGAAAAAATAAATAAATAGAACAACAGATATACATTTATGTGTATAAAATTTCATTGATTAAGCCTCAAACATTCGGTCGATAGAACTATACATTTGATGAGAGGCAAGTAACCCAATTTAGTCTTAAAGCTTTAAACAATAAAAAAATATGGAAGAATCTCGACTTGTTGAAGTGTGAACTTGTAATAGTAAGATATATCCAAACTGAGAGAGAGTAAGGAATCGAATTGAATAAGTTCAACTTAGGATTCACCTCGGGAAGATTGAGTGAAAAGAATAAGTTTGGGGGCTTGTGCATCTCTCGAGCGAAGTAAGGAAATATTTGACTACTTAGGGTCAGGTATTGAGCCAATCATGAGCTTGATATGTCTACATGAGTGTACGTGTGTGCGCGCGCACACACACACGTCGAGTTATGCATATAACTGGTGGAGATTGATTTGATTTTTGCACCGTTGAAGTTGTTCATTTGGTTAATTACTAAATTTCAATCCTGAGACACGACAAATTGTTGAATCATGTTTTATGTGGAATTAAGTTATAGTTTTGTTTGAGGATGAACAATTATTCAAGTTTGAGGGAGTTGATAAGTACATTTTACACACTTATTTTGGTTCANCCAATCATGAGCTTGATATGTCTACATGAGTGTACGTGTGTGCGCGCGCACACACACACGTCGAGTTATGCATATAACTGGTGGAGATTGATTTGATTTTTGCACCGTTGAAGTTGTTCATTTGGTTAATTACTAAATTTCAATCCTGAGACACGACATATTGTTGAATCATGTTTTATGTGGAATTAAGTTATAGTTTTGTTTGAGGATGAACAATTATTCAAGTTTGAGGGAGTTGATAAGTACATTTTACACACTTATTTTGGTGCACAAACATGGATAATTGTCAATAATTGTTTGAATATGGCTTAATTCTGTGTAATTTATATTTTGTAGGCTAAAAACGATGAACGTGGAGAAAATTTGAAAAAACAAGCCAAAAGAGACTAAATTGAAACACAATCAAAGTTTGAGGACTCAAGTGCAAATATTGAAAGGTTTTGTCGATCTCACGATGAATATTTGAGAGTGTTGGGTATCAATTGGATGAGGAAAAAAGTCAACGGGATGAACTATAGTCGAAGTACTATCACATATCAACTTCTAGCCGAAAAAGTTATGCTTCAAATTTCTAGTCTTAGTTTGAGACCCATTTTTGGCATAGAAGAAGTTCAAATCTGAAGATTTATATTGCCGAAAGATTTGTATTCCTTTAAGTAAGCTTTCTAACACATTTCGATTCATCTCAATCGAATATCGAGAGAGAAAGGTATGATCAAAATACTGGAAGCATATTTAAACCCTAGGGCGGCCCAAAACGTAGGAGAAGAAGTTTTATCAATATTTTCAGAGAGAAAAAGAGGAAGCACGAGGAGAACAATACCACGACACGAAGATTTAATTCAAGAATTTAATTGGTGATGTCATTCTTCGTTAAATTTTCTGATCTTCTTCTTCCCACCATGCTAGGCTAGATCTATTTTGTGCTAGGTTATCCTTGCCGTATTAGATACATCTTCATTTAGGCTCGTCAACATATCACAAATTTTCAAGTTAAAAGTAAAGAAAAGTCAGTAGGTCGTGAATGACAATATCAGTAAGTAGTAACATAACAATTCGCCCATCAATGATAGATAATTATTCTTCATAGAAATTAAAGGGATTTTCAACTTTGATGGTGCTCTTGGACACAATTTTAAGGGCAAGATATTTGTTTTCTTGGGGATAAACCACTTGATTATACTATAACATCCCCAAAAATAGTGATTTATACATGTTCGTGCAAAGCCCGTAAGCGTATGAGATCGTCGACAAGTAAAAAAATTAGTTAGTTGAGAGTATCATCCCACAGAGAATAAATTCAATTCAAATTTGTTAGTTTCGTATGGAATTCGAATTATGTAACACAAAAGTCTTTAATTTGATTTATCCTAAATTAATCTAAAAAATTTGTAAAAGTTTGGTTTTTATCAAATTATGGATGATTGTATTGGATTTCGAATATGCCTATTGCTATCTATTTCAATTTAATTTTTGATTTGTAATCTAGTTTCGTTGATACATTTTCGACAATCGATAAAACTATGATATATAATTTTCTTTTTCAAGACAAACTAAATTTATCTTAATCACGACCCGAATCTATTTATAGTTCGAATTTGAATGATTAGAATGCATTAAAGTTCATATTATTTATATGATTGTACATGTGATAAATGTTATTCTCAACATCTATTGCACATATATTAATTTTACCGCATTTTAAACTTATTATGAGTCTTACAAACCTCTTGTTCTTGATAAATTTGATGATATTATTTTGTATGAGGCAAGTGAGGATCTTTTTTCAATGTGTAATCCTTGTTTTGTATTTATAAGAGTTAGAAAATAGGTCAAAATCGCATCTAATTTGGTTCCAAAAGAGTTTGAATTGCGAAAATTGCAGATTCATACGCAAAAATAGCCCCATAAGTGCATAAGCATAACTACAGCATGCGCGCCATTGAGCTAAGTAGCTCTCAGGTTGGTGAAAATAGGGCTCCGCCCGTGCCCATGTTCGCATCGGTTGGTCCCTTAGCAGTTTTGGTATTTGATCATAACTTTCTCTTCTGATATCCGATTGAGGTGATTTAAAGTGCATTAGAAGATAACAAAAAAGGCTAGAATTCTTTTACAAAGCAATTTCTCCAATTCGAATGTTTTCTATTAGAAAAATGGGTTTTAATTTGGGGCTAAAGATTTGGAGCATAACTTTTTCAACCGACAATTGATTTGTGAAAATAATTCAACTATATTTAACTCCTGTGAACTCCAATTGCATCTAGTTGATTCTATTTGATCTTCAATCATCATTTTATGGTCCGAATCAATCATTGGATATTTACACATTGGTTCATGAACTTTGAATTTCTTTCATTTTTACCTATTTTTCTTTCATTCCAATTCATCGAATTTTCTCAAATTTCACCAAACACACAAAATTAACAATAAATCAAGCAATAAGTATGAAGATTATTGACAATTAATCACATTTAACAATCCAGATAGGTGTATAAAAATACACTTATCAATATATATATATTGATATATATATACTTGTGGTTTTCAAGGAGATAGTAATGACACTTACAATTCCATCTTAAGACAGTTTGACCTTATCATTTATCAAGTACTACACATAAATCTCCCCTCACACATCGAGCCCGGGATGGGAGCAAACCCATATCTCCCATGGACTGTTGAGTTGAGACTTGTTGATAACCTGAGCTCTGATACCGGTGTTGCGTGATCTTGGACTCTCTCAACCGTAAAAGGTAGTTCAAGAGGTGAAACTTTCCCTCACACTTATAAATCGACCCAATTTTTTTTCTTAATTTCAAAAGGTCCAATATACCTCAAAATCAATTTTCCCCTTTGGCCAAAATGTAATTAGCCCATAATTGGTGAAACCTTTATAAAAACCAATCTCAAATTTTAAAGGTCGTAGTCTTTTATTGGCTTAACTTTGTTGCCTATCTTATGCCGCCATGATATTTTCCCTAACGTTCTAAATTATTTTCACCATTTCTTGTACTAATTCCAGTCCTAGAATCTGTCATTCTCCGATTCCAATACAACTGTGATCTATAATTTTTTTATATTGTGCTTCATATGGAGGCATACCAAGAATGATAGCTATTAATATACGCAAGTTCAATCAATGGTAGGTAACTATCCCAAATTTTTGAAAACTCTAGTACACGAGATCTTAACATATCTTCAAGAATTTGTATTGTCCACTTGGTTTGTACGCCAGTTTGTTGATGAAAAGAAGTACTGAAATTTAATTTAGTACCTAACAATTGATGCAAACTTCTCCAAAAATGTGATAAAAAATGAGGATCCTGGTTCTAAAATATTGAAATTGAAAAACCGTGTAATCTATCTCTCTCTTGAATTTACAAAACTAGCATACAGTTCCATTTTATATGTTATCTTTAAGGGCAAGAAATGAGCTAATTTCATCCATCTATCCACTATAACCCAAATGGGCTCACTTTCTTTGGTCAATTTTGGTAAACCCGTAATAAATTTCGTCGTCATTCATCCCCTTTTCCATTTTGGGATAGATAACAATTCTAATTTTCCTTTCAGGTTTATGATGTTCAACCTTAACTTGTTGACAAATTAAACATTTTGCCATATATTCAGCCATCTCCTTCGCATTCTAGGCCACCAATAATGTGTTTTGATTTCTCGATACATCTTGGTAGAGCCTGGGTATATCGAGGACAGGGTATTTCGTGCTTCACTTAGTAGTTCTTCCCGTAGTTTTCCATCATTAGGCACATATACCCTATCCTTAAATTGTAGTATCTTATCTGTGGACATCGTATAGATTGTTGGTTTCTCTTTTTCTAAATTTCTCCTCATCTTTTGAGCATATTTTTCGTCCTTTTGTGATTCTTTAATCATTTCTAGTAACGTAGCTTGAATTTGCAAGGTCATCACTCTCTTGTTACTAGGCTCTAGAATTTTCAAATTAAAATTCTTAATTTCTTTTTTTAGCCTTTCCAACATGATATTTAATTTTGCAATCATAATCTTCAACTAATTCCAACCATCTCCGTTGATGTATATTTAACTCTTTTTGTGTAAAGAGATATTTCAAACTCTTATGATCTGCGTGTATCTCAAATTTTTCTCCATACAGATAATGTTTCCAATTTTTCAACCCAAAAACTATACCAGCTAATTCCAAATTATGCGTACGATATTTCTTCTCATATGACTTCAACTGTCTAGAGTCATATGCAACCACTTACCATCTAGCATTGAGGCACATCCTAATCCTTGTTTCAAAGCATCACTATAGACAGTATATTGTCAACATCCTATTGGAATTGTTAGTATTGGTGCTGACATCAATCTTTTCTTAAGTTTCTGAAAACTGTATTCACATTCATCCATCCATTTGAATGTAATGTTTTTGCATGTGCATTGTGTCGTTGGTGTCGCAGTCTTAGAAAAATCCTTAATATCCAACTGATCCTAGAAGACTTCTTACTTCCGTAGGTTTCGTTGGACGTTGCCATTCTCATATCGCTTCAATTTTACTTGAATCCACTACAATTCCTCCTTTTGTCATGATATGTCTTGAAATGCAACTTTTTTCTAACAAAAAATCACATTTCTTAAATTTGGCATATAGTTTCTTTTTCCTTAAAATCTGAAATATCATCCTCAAGCGTCTCTCATTTCTTAGTCTTTGAGTAAATCAATAAATCACCTACAAATACAATCACAAACTTATCCAAATATTCCTTAAATACTCGGTTCATTAGATCAATAAATGTTGTTGAAGCATTTGTTAGTCTAAAAGGCATCACTAAAAATTCACAAATACCATATTGAGTATTAAATGCCATTTTAGGAATGTCCACTTGCTTATCTTTCAACCGATGATATCCACTCCGAAAATCAATTTTAGAAAATATATCTGAACCTTCGAATCAAACAAATCATCCACTTTAGGCACTACCCAACCTTATTGAACCTTCTTTCTTCTTAACAAATTATACTAGCGTCACCCAAGGCGATACACTAGGTCGTATAAATCCTTTTTGCATCAATTTGCCAATTTGAGTTTTTAATTCATTAAGCTTGTTAGGAATTAGATGAGGTGATATGTCGCGATATAGAGTATAGATCGCACAAACAATAACAAGATTAAAAGAAAACAAATAAGAATATGAAATTGACAGAGGAACCGAATATTTAACTAACAACTAATGGAGAGAAAAATTACAACTTCTGCAACTTAAGGTCTAATAAACTGAATGAAGAGTCTCCTATTTATAGGAGACCTGTCCAAACCCTAGAATAAACCTAAAATATGGAAATTAGGTCAAAAATCACATAAAATCGAAAAATAAGGAAAAAAATTCGCGGCCCGTCGCTTGAGCGATAAGCAGGCGAGAGCCTGTTGCTCGACAGCCCAGCGACAGGCGGGCGACAAACTTGTTCCAATTTTGCTTCTCTCGTTCAAGTGGGAGTCGTGCGTCCGTCCATCGTCGTCAATCCGTCTTTTTTCCTTCTTGGACCCTATTTTGGCATCTTCAAGCCCAAAACTCCAATACTCCAAAACCCTAGACCTAATTTGGACCGAATTTGGGTCACCAAACCCAACAATCTCCACCTTGACACAAATTGCAGTGCAACGAACGAAGCTCCAAAATTTCTACACCTGGAAAAATAAGTCCGACTGCAATGAAACATACTGAACTCTTCAACTTGAACTGAACCTCTCCAACACTTGAAAGTATTCTTCCTCTTCCACCATATCCAAACACGGATACAAATGAACCCAACCCCCGGGTTCCCAAAAATTCACAACGAATTCAAAATTTACCAAACTGAGTCGAAGCACACCATATAGCAGAATCTCTACTAAATGCTTTAACTGAGGGCACCGGCTAGACTCGTCACCTTCAACAACTCCAAAAGCATGCACATTTAGATCAGCATCCCCGTACCTATTTCCAATGGTCTCTCCCTAGCTGTTGAATACAATGGAACCGCAGATTGTGGTGGCAAAGCGAATTACCCATATCTCTCGAACTCGATGGAGTAGTATTCTTCAAAATAGACTCAGAACCAACTCCCAACGATATTGTACCAAATTGTATTTTCACCACGGTACCAAACCTATGTTGATGTTTCTTTACTGATTCTGCCCGACCTTGCAAGATGTATAATTGGGACTTTCTCCGCCCCTCCAATACAACACGAACACCTTTCTGAACTTTTAAGACTCCACCTACACCATAGAACGTGTACCTTCTTGAATCCAGGCACTTAGCGAGATGATGCTCTTATTCAAGTCTGGAACATGTCGAACTTGGCCAAGTGTTCTGATTGTTCCATCCACCAACTTCCATCTTACTCTCTCAATACCAGCTACCCGACAAGATTCGTTGTTTCCCATGACAATGACACTTGCGTCACTGTTTCATATGGTTCAAACAGATATCGATTGTGACTCATATGAAACGCACAAAATGTATCCAAAATCCACTATTTATCAGGCTTGGATTCCACGTCAGAAATCTTCAAAAGATCTCCCTCACTTACAAAGTTCTCTGGGATATCTGCTTCGCTTGAAGTCTCTGATTGCCTCCCACGATTTGTAGTTGAATTACCTTTACCCTCCAACTTCTTGCAATCTCTCTTGATGTGTCCTTTCTTCTTGCAGTAATAGCCGGCCTTATTGCTGAAATCCACAATCGACTTATCTCTTCGCGAATCACCACAAACTACAAGAGCTTCATCATCTCTAGAGGCAACTCCAACCAAATGCTTCATCTTCTCATTTGAGAACAAGGCATCATACACGTCTTCAATGGTGAGTGTGTCACGACTGTACAAAATTGTGTCCCTAACGATGAAAACGAATCAGACAGTGAGCACAACAGGATTAGGCCAATTCTTCTTCATAATATTTTACCTCTAACGTCTCCAGATTAGAGACAATCTCCTTAAACACGGCTAGATGATCTTTTCAGTGATCTGCCTTTTACCATGTGATGAGAATAAAGCCTTTGCTTTAGATACAATTTTTTGGTAAGACTTTTAGTCATGCAAAATTGCTTCAGTTTCAACCATAATGCAGCTGATGTCTTCTCCTTCAAGACATCCTGAAGAATGCTGTTAGATAGATGAAGATGAATATGTGAAAGTGCCTTGCGATCCTTCCATTGCTTCTCCTCTGTTATCCAAGTTGTGAGCATCTTATCAATCCCAACAAAATATCATACAAATCCATATGCAAATATAGCTCTCATCTTCACTTGCCACAAAGAAAATCTTGTAGTGCGATCCAATAGCGGAATATCATACTTCATGGTAGCCATCGATAACAAACAATCTTGAACGAATCAAATCCTTGCTCTGCGGAATTGCTGAACCTTAGCTCTAATATCACTTGTTAGGAATTAGATGAGGTGATATGACGCGATATGAAGTATAGATCGCACAAACAATAATAAGATTAAAAGAAAACAAATAAGAAGATGAAATTGGTAGAGGAATCGAATATTTTATTAACAATCAATGAAGAGAAAAATTACAACATCTACAACTTAAGGTTTAATAAACTGAATGAAGAGTCTACTATTTATAGGAGACATGTCCAAACCCTAGAATAAACCTAAAATATGGAAATTAGGTCAAAACTCGCGTAAAACCCAAAAATAAGGAGAAAAAACTGTGGTTGATCACTCGAGCGACATCTCAGCGATAGGCGGGTGACAAACTCATTGTTCCAATTTTGCTCCTCTCACTCGAGCGGGAGTCGAGCGTCCATCCACCGTCGTTCATCTGTCTTTTTTACTTCTTAGACCATATTTTGACATCTTCAAGTTTAATACTCTAAAACGCGAAACTATAGACCTAATTTGGAAGGTATTTGGGTCACAAAACCCAACAAAGCTCTACTAGAGACTTATGATAAAGGGCTTTAGATATTGGCAATGTTCCTGGTATGCGCTTTATCACAAATTCTATTTCCCTATCTAGAGCTAAACCTAGTAATTTCTCGAGAAAAAAACGTTTGGGAATTCTTGCACTGTTGGTACTAAACCTAACGATTCCTCAAGTTTAACCTCACATCGATGAATGCTAAACCTAAAATCCTTGACTTCCTTTAGCAATAAGTTTAGTTGCCTTAAGTGCTGAAATCAAAATTCTCAAGGTTTTTACACGTTTAGAAAATGAGAAAAATTCCTACATCAGGCACATACAAGATTTTCTTCTTACAATCGACAGTACAATGGTATTTAGCTAACCAATCCATGCCTAAAATCAAATTAAAGTCCCTCATGTTAAACAAAACTAAGTCCGTAGGGTAATAATACCTGTTAAGTTGAACAGGAACTTCAGGTATAAATTGAGTCACTACATGATTGGTCCAGAAGGTATAGTCACCTCTATGCTTGGAGATAATTCCTTAGGAATAAGATTTAGTCCACTTTGCGACCTAGTCGAAATAAAAGAGTGTGTAGCACTGTAATCGAATAATGCAACTAATGGCTTAGATGTAATAAAAGTCATATCAGCCATTACTTGGTTGCCTTCCTAAGCTTCGGGTCTAACCATTGCAACGATCCTAGCTCCTCCATTATCTTTCTTTCTATTGGGACATTCATGCATCATATGTGTAACATCCCGAATTTTTATTTTATTTCCTATGGACTAAATTTAAGGTTGGATATTTAGCAAATAAATAATTCATGCCTAGATTGATCGTCACACTAAAGTCTAAAAGTTGAAACGATAAACTCGACCCACTTATTTACATAAATGATTTGTTTTGCTTGTGTATAATTTTTAGAATTTATCATAAGTTATTTGGATCGTATATTTATGTATTTCAAATGTTGAAAATAATATATCGATATTATACTCATTTTGAAGCTCGTGCTAAATAACATAAATTGGCTTAAGTAGAAATAACTCTGGATTAGACATACCCGAGTTATTTTGAGAGAAAAAAGGTATTTTAAATTTTAATAAACAAAATATAGATAATATTAAAATAATCAAATTTAATGCAGTACGATTTTATGAATTGAAAAGATATGTTATAATTAAACCTAGTTACCATTAACTTAACTAGGGAGTTTAATTTAATTAATCTAAAAATCTTTTGAGTTGGCTTGGAGTTATGTGTGGGACATGTATACATGTGGGGTGTGAGATGAGTGTGTTTCATTGAGAATTTTTATAAATTCCTTATTCCTTAATAATACACACTATTCTTTTATATATTATCGTTCTAAATCACATTTCAATTTTACTTGGTATCAAGTTGAGGTAAAAATGCTTTGTGCAAATGGTAAATTCTTATTTCTTGATATTTGCATAAATTCTGACATGAAATATTATATGGCTTTCGAGTCGATTTCTATGTTAAATCCTTCGGGATAGACCATTTGGTCAAAGATGTAAATCCTACGGAATATAGGGATTATTAAGAAATTCCTTGAGCTATTAGATATCGCGATCAGTTGCTCTAAATTTAAGAATGTCGGTATGTTATGCATTTTATATTTATATCATGTTAAATAAGAATATGTACATATTTTTAATGACTATTTTCTAAATACTCACTTTTACAATAACTTTTCAGATTAGAACGGATCGTGTGGGCGCGTGGAAGATTGACAGATTGATGTTTATGGGATCGCCAAGTAAAATTTCTAGAAATAATAATTTAAAACTTTTATTTGAAAAACATCTTTATGTTTAGATTTGTGCAAATTATCTTAGTATATTTTTTTTAGTGTTCGAGCATTTCACATTTTATGTTAAGTTTTAAGTTTATGGTTTGAAATCGTAGTAGGTAAATTGCTGGTTTAACATTATCGATTTATCGATCAAATCACAATATTTGAATAAGTAAATTGCCTCTTAAATTAGATAAAGAAGATTTTTTTTTTTTGTAATATTTGAATAAGTCTATTTTTTTATTAAAAAAATAAAATAAAAATATGAAAAAAAAAATAGATTTTGGGGCATTACACTAAGAATTGGGGGGATTGCATAAAATGATAGATGTGATGGTGTGAGATACTGTGGGATGTAATGTATACTCTATTTTTTAAAGAATAAAGTTATATTCCAAATTTTTAAATGGTAAGTTAAAAAGTACAATTATGCTACTTATACAAATGTGGTTTACAAAGTGTGTTGACAAAATGATGTATCAAAATCTAGGTCATTAATTTCAAAAACTGTTTTTCAAATCATTGAATAAGATGTCGCCAACACGTATTTTGTAAACCAATTTTGTAATCTAACTTTGTACAAATAGCATGACTCAATAATTTCCTCAATAATTAATTAGGTATTTTATTTTTTTATTAGAAGAAATCATAATTGGTTTCTTGAATTATTAGAGTAATACAGTCAAAATATAGGGAGATGGAAAATTACTATTATAAAATTATTTAGTTAAAAAATTCATTGGACAGAAAATGCCCTATTTGGTATTGATATATATATTTGTAAAACCTCGATAGAACTAATGATTGCATTGTTTTTTATCTACAAAATATATTTTCATGTCCAATTGATTGACATATGTTTTAGTAGAAAAAGTAGGGAGTTTAGAAAATAAGTATATGTTCAATTAAATTTATTCTACAATTTGAAAATCACGTGCATTGAAATATATGTAGGTCTCGATTATTCAATACAATCAAGTTCAATCACATCGATCACTTTTAAAGCGGACTATCGACGTACAAAACTATTTTGACAAAAATTGTTACGGGCCTAAGTTAGGCTCGCCACCTCACCTGCCGCGTGTCAGCAGGGATGGCCCGCACGAGCCACATGGCAGCCGAGACGATTACGCATGGGACGAGCTGGTTGCATAAGCCGAAGCGATTACACTGGGCACGAACTAGACAGATACTAACAAAGGAACCGAACTCATCTGCAATGCACCGCGGATGCAAAGGCCTATACTCCGCTTCTACGACTCCATTCCTGCCTCGCCTTATCCCAACAAAGATCTCTTATACAAAGATCTTCTCAAAGTCAAATCACCGACTGATGGGATGTCTGGTAGGACCCAAATGGTCAAATCAGTGAGAGACATTCAATGTCAGCCAACCTATGAAAAGATAGATTGACACCTAGGATATGACGAGCCCCGAGGATCTAATACGTGTTTACTCATCCGACGACCCTCCTCTTTCCATCCTTGGTATAAATACATCCTACTTATGCCTGGAGAAGATATGTGGAATCCCTTTCTCTCCAACAAAAATAGCAAACTCAAGTAACATTTCTCTCCCTCATACATTTGCACTTTTACCATTATACGTTTCTATCAACCATTTTCCCAGTGAGTGTTCCACCTTTGGTGAACTATTTTTCGGTTGAAACAAAAACTGACTTGACCGTCGGAGTACTCATGACCGCTCCCAACCCCTCCGGGAAAGGCCACGGGTGACTGACGTTGTGCTACGTGTGCAGGGAAGAGCTGATTTTAAGATTTTTTCTGTTAGCCACGTCAGAGCCATTTTTCGAGGTCAACATATTGGTGCTGTCTGTGGGAAGTCTTACTTAAACCACGAGTCTTCCCACCAAAGAGCTTGTTCAAATATCTGATTGATATTCCCCTTGAAAAAGGGTTCGGTTCTTGGAAAAGGACCAGCTGTATACCGAGCTTAGCTCAAAAGGAAAAATTTGCCACTTCAGACTATGAGTTCCAGTAACGAAGATGTAAACCCCAGGAGGACAAGAGAGATCTCTGAAGAAGAGATTTCTCGAAATATAACGCATCAGCGACCCCATCACAGGTACCGCAGAGGCAACAAAACTGCCCAACTCACCGCCGAAGTGGCTACCATGGCTGCAAATATAAGGAACATTGCAGCTCAAAATGCTGCCATGCAGGAGCTCCTCATGCAAGTACAGAATAGAGAGGGTCTTCAAGCCCCACAAAATCCTCAGCACTCGGCCCATAGACGAACTGAGGCAGAATCCAGCAGGAGAACTTACCTGTGTCCCCAAGGCGAAGTCCCCATTGAGAGATAAGTGGGAATGGACACTTCTAATTATACAACCGCTCCAGCCAATAATGTCCCAGCAGGGGAGAACAACTTCCCTCCGGAGTATGAGGAACTTCCCCAGAGGTCTACCAGTATTTTTGATAGAATTGGATAAATGCCTAGAAATAGGTACTAACGCGTCCACCAGACGGCTCGGCCGCAGGAGCGTGAACAAAGCCAGGAAGTTCAGGCCCCTGCGCTTAGAAATAAGTGCGAGAGGCTAAATGCAGTAGATTGGGGAAATAGGGGTGAAGTTACCCAACCTCCACCTCGTCCTGAAACGGATAGGAACGACCTTAGGAACCATGCAGGTCATATGAGCTTGATGATGCTGATGACGAAAATTTGCCCTTTTCCAGGGAGCTTTGCACCTTTCTAATGACTCCTAACTTAGTCCCTCAAAAGATTCCCAAATATGAAGGANGCGTCCACCAGACGGCTCGGCCGCAGGAGCGTGAACAAAGCCAGGAAGTTCAGGCCCCTGCGCTTAGAAATAAGTGCGAGAGGCTAAATGCAGTAGATTGGGGAAATAGGGGTGAAGTTACCCAACCTCCACCTCGTCCTGAAACGGATAGGAACGACCTTAGGAACCATGCAGGTCATATGAGCTTGATGATGATGATGACAACCTACCCTTCTCCCAAGAACTCCATACCTTTCCGATGCCACATAAGTTTGTCCCTCCAAAAAATTTCAAGTATGAAGGAAAGGGCAACACAAAGAAGTATCTCAACAAATACAAAACCCATATGAGCCTGAGAGGCGCCTCGCCAGCCTTGAAATGTAGGGCTTTCCACCTCACTCTCAGCGGTGCTGCTGAGGTGTGGTACAGCAGATTGGTACCTCTTAGCATAAGAAGCTGGCCAGACCTGAAGAAGGCATTTCTGAACCAGTATCTTTCAAAGAAGGAGGGAGAGGCGCCAATACAGAGCCTACAAGACATGAGGCAAGCATCGAGGAAAACTCTGAAGAGCTACATCGCCCATTTCACTGATGAGATTACTTACTATGAGCAAGTGATAGATAAAGAGGCCCTTTCAGCTCTGAAAGGGGGCTTGAACATGAATACTTTGTTTTGGAGGGATGTTTGAAGTAAAAACCCTTCAACGTATGACAAATTGGTGGAGATGATGAAAGTTGAAATTGTCAACGAGGAGATGATTGACCATCGAAACAGAGCCGCCCGGGGACTCCCACCGTTTCAGAGGCAAATTGGTAGAGGCCCTACCGCTCAGATAGTAAGCCACCAATGGACTCAGGCCAGACATGCTATAACTCCTACCTCCGGGCAAGCACTAGCAACCGCCACGCTGAATGCATTGCCTACCTTGGCCTATGAAAATGCTGGCCCCAGCACCAATAATCCAACAAAGAACACTGGACGACCCTCAACCTTTAGAAATAGAGGACGAGGCGGAGCGCCTAGAAATAGGCCCTAAGAAGATATGCAGCCTTACTGCACTTTTCATTGCTACTATGGCCATGACTCAAGTAATCCTCGCAATGCAAGGGATAATCGTTACCAGAATAACACTCCGAGGCACGCCTCTCCACGAAGGGGAGAAACGAGGCAACACTCGCCATGCATGATAGAAATTATGATAGGGAAAGGCCCCGAAGCGGGCAACGTCCCAGAAGGGATTTAGCTGCTCCCAACGAACAATAACCCATTTGAGAAATTAACACTATAATTGGAGGACACCACGTAGGAGGTGAATCAAAAAATGCTCAGAGGAACTATACCAGAGATGCGAGGAGTCCGCCCATGGCAAGTTATATAGTAAGATAATCTTCAAGGGGTAGAACTGTGAAGCCTATTACGTTCACCCAAGAAGATGTGGCAAGTGTGCACTTTCCATACTACGATGCCTTGGTGGTCAGAGCTGTGGTAGCCCGCAATGGGGTAAAACGAATGCTAGTAGATAATTGCAGTTCAGTCAACATCCTGTTCGGTTCTACTTTTGATAAGATGGCAGTAGATCATGCACTAACACCAATGGCTTCGCCCCTCTATGGATTCGCCAAGGACAACATCATCCATAGAGGTAAAATTACTTTGGCTGTTGAAATGGGGGCTCTGCCCCAGTTAGCATACCACTTCATGGAATTTTTAGTCGTTGATCGACGATCTGCTTATTACGGAGTTCTAGGAAGGCCAGTCCTGAAAGAATTATGGGCAGTCACTTCCATCCATCACCTCTGCATGAAATTCCCAACGGAAAGAGGAATTGCCATTGTCTGGGGTGATCAGATGGGATCTAGGGAATTTTACCTCAATTCTCTAAGGAAGGTAGAACCGCGAGTTCAAATGGTATTGAACGCTGAAATGTCAAAGGCCCCTGAAGAAGGGCCACCTCTAACAATAGATACTGTTATGGTAGAGGTCAGGCATAAAATTTCCTTAGAAGAACTGGATCCCAGGATCATTGAATCCGAATCCCAAACCACCCCGATGGAGGAACTGGAAACATTTCCAGTAGGCTAATGGGATGCGTCGAAGGTTTTGCAGGTCGGAAGAGAATTAAGAGAAGAGGCTAAGGAAGAATTGAAAGGCTTCCTGCGGAAAAATGCAGATGTCTTCGTGTGGAGGCACGAAGACATGATTGGCATAGACCCTAGAGTCAATTGCCACTACATGAAAATTGATCTGAACTGCACCCCACATAGGCAAAAGAGAAGAGCTTTGAATGCCGAAAGGTATGAGGCCTTGAAAGAAGAGGTAGAGAAGCTCGTCAACAATGGCTTCATCCGTGGAGCCAACTATCTGAAGTGGATTTCAAATCCTGTTCTTGTAAAGAAGTACAATGGCAAATGGAGGGTCTGCATTGACTTCTCCAACCTGAATCAGGTATGTCCAAAGGATAGCTTTCCACTTCCATGAATCGACCAGCTAGTGGATTCAACCGCTGGGTACGAACTACTAAGCTTCATGAACACCTATTCTGGTTATAATCAAATTCCCACGTTCCCAGGCGACGAAGAGAGCACCTCATTCATCACTGATAGGGGGCTTTACTGCTACAAGGTGATGCCTTTTGGCCTGAAAAACGCTGGGGCCACCTATCAGAGGTTAGTCAACAAAATGTTCACTGATCAGCTCGGGAAATCTGTGGAAGTTTATGTTGATGACATGTTGGTTAAAAGCCTTCGAGCTAGAGAACACATCAAACACCTGGATGAAACCTTCTAAAAGTCGAGAAGGTATCGTATGAGGCTGAACCTTCTTAAATGTGCCTTCGGTGTAGCATCGGGTAAATTCTTAGGTTACATTGTAAATTAGAGGGGAATTGAGGCCAATCCAGAGAAAATTAAGGCTCTAATCGAAATGAGATCGCCATAGAAGCCCAAAGAGGTGCAACGGCTCACTAGTAGGGTAGCCGCACTCAATCGCTTCATCTCAAGGGCCACTGAAAAGTGCCTACCCTTCTTCAAAATCCTCAAAGGTGGGAAAACATTTCAATGGACCTCAGAATGTGAAGAGGCATTTCAAGAGTTGAAAAATTACTTAGGACGCGCACCCCCTCCTTAGCAAACTAAGGGAAGGAGAACCCTTATTGCTATATTTAGCAGTGGCTAAAGATTCTATCAGTTCAGTTCTCGTGCGAAAAGAAGAAACACACTAGTTACCAATATATTATGTAAGTCGAGCCCTNAGGTGCAACGGCTCACTAGTAGGGTAGCCGCACTCAATCGCTTCATCTCAAGGGCCACTGAAAAGTGCCTACCCTTCTTCAAAATCCTCAAAGGTGGGAAAACATTTCAATGGACCTCAGAATGTGAAGAGGCATTTCAAGAGTTGAAAAATTACTTAGGACGCGCACCCCCTCCTTAGCAAACTAAGGGAAGGAGAACCCTTATTGCTATATTTAGCAGTGGCTAAAGATTCTATCAGTTCAGTTCTCGTGCGAAAAGAAGAAACACACTAGTTACCAATATATTATGTAAGTCGAGCCCTATCACCTGCCGAAGAGCGTTATCTAGATATGGAGAAATTGGTTCTGGCATTATTCACTGCCTCTCGAAAGTTGAGGCCCTATTTTCAGGCCCACAACATTCACGTTTTAACTAATTTCCCGCTAAGGCAAGTCCTGCAAAAGCCAGACGCTTCAGGAAGGCTGCTGAAGTGGGCCGTTGAGCTCAGTGAATTTGATATAATGTACACGTCCCGGACTACAATCAAGGGTCAAGCCCTGGTTGATTTTGTAGCTGGATTCGCTAAGGCCCTGGACATTGAAGTGAATATGGAGCCAGCAGAGCCTCCTACCCGGAATCTCTATGTTGACGGTTTATCAAGAGAAACAGGCTCTGGAGCTGACATTGTACTGGAAAGCCCAGATGGGCATAAGCTGAACTGCGCTATTAGGCTTGGGTTCAAGGCTTCCAATAATGTAACTGAATATGAAGCCCTTCTGGCAGGAATTTGGTTAGTAAAAGAACTGCAAGTGAAGAAAGTAATCATCAGTTGCGATTCGTAGTTGGTGGTGAATCAAGTAAATGGGAACTTTGTGGCAATGGACAAACACATAGCAGCCTACCTAAAGCTGGTAATGGACTCCCTGCCCAGCTTTGAAAAGTTTAAACTGATTCAAGTTCTACGCCAGGAGAATTCCCATGCAGATGCACTGTCAAAATTGGCCAGCAACAAAGATTTAGAACTGCTCAGGGTGGTACCAATTGAGCATCTAGCTGAACCCTCTATCAAGAAGGGAAAAGAGCTTATGTGGATTGAAAGTACACCACCTTGGATGTTGCCCATCTTGGCCTACTTGAAAGAGCAAACTTTGCTGAAAGATGAAATCGAAGCAAGAAGGCTTCGAAGAAGAGCTGATCACTTCATCCTGTAGGATGATATTCTGTATAAGCGGGGTTTCTCCTCTCCCCTCCTCAGATGCACAGGGGAGAAGAAGCGAATTACATCCTAAGAGAAGTTCATGAAGGCGTTTGTGGAATTCACTCCGGAGGACCAGCCTCGGTACACAAAATACTACGACAGGGATATTATTGGCCAACCTTGAAAAAGGATGCCATTGAGTTTTTGAGAAAATGTGACAAGTGTCAATGCTTCTCCAATATGCAAAGACTACCATCTTAAGAGCTCACCGTTGTAACCAGCCTCTAGCCATTCGCCAAATGGGGCGTGGATTTTATTGGCGCCCTGCCCAGGGAAGAGCAAACGCTCACTTCGCCATAGTTGCCATTGATTACTTCACTGGGTAGAAGCAGAGCCTCTGTCCAAAATTACTGAAGCAAACACTTCCAAGTTCCTATGGATGAACATCATATGTTGATTCGGCATACCTTACTCCCTGGTTTTAGATAATGGCAGTCAGTTCGACAATAGGAAGATCTACGACTTATGCAATGAGCTAGGAATTAGAAAACATTTCTCTTCGCCCCATCATCTCCAAGCAAATGGCCAAGTCGAGGTAGTCAACAAGACCATAAAACTCACCCTTAAAAAGGAAGCTGGAAGCCTCCAAAGGAGCCTGGGTGGACGAGCTTTCCCAGGTCCTCTAGGCCATCAGAACTACTTGTAAAACAGCCACTGGGAAACTCCGTTTTCCATGACTTACGGAGCCGAGGCTATGAGCCCTGTAGAGGTTGGTATTCCTTCTTCTCACCGTATACACTTCAACGATATAACAAATGATGAACTAAGGAAATTGGAGCTGGATTTTCTTGAAGAAAAAATGGATGATTCTTAGGTCAAACTCGCTTCTTACCAACGTAAGATGATGCGTTATTACAATACCAAAGTGAAGAAGAGGATGTTCCGCATCGGCTTCTGGTGCTTCGCAAGGTTTTTCCCTCAACCAAAGACCCCGGCACAGGGACTTTGGGCCCCACTTGGGAGGGACCGTACAGGATAGTTCGGGAGATTCGACCTGGCACCTATACCATGGAAGACCTAGAAGGAAGGGCAATATCTCACCCCTGGAATATTGAACATCTAAGAAAATACTACCAGTAGGGAGCGTGTAACCTTGTATATATTGCAATCAGATGAATAAAATGTTTTCTGCCTCATTTCGTTCTTGCATCAATGAGCTTAAAGCAACCTTGTCGAGGTGCAAGCTCCCCCCAAAGAGCCATCTCCAAAAAAATATGTATATCCAAGGCGGTGCAGGTGCCACCTTTGATGAAGCAGAAGTGCACAAACTTAAAGCAGCCTGGCCGAGGTGCAAGCTCCCCCCAATGAGCCACCTCCAAGGAAATCTGTATAATCCAAGGCGGTGCGGGTGCCACCTTTGATGAAGTAGAAGCGCACAAACTTAAAGCAGCTATACCAAGGTGCAAGCTCCCCCAAGGAGCCATCTCCAAGGAAATCTGTGTATTCCAAGGTGGTGCGAGTGCCACCTTTGATGAAGCAGAAGTGCACAAACTTAAAGCAGCCTTACCGAAGTGCAAGTTCCCCTAAGGAGCCACCTCCAAGGAAATCTGTGTAATCCAAGGCGGTGCGGGTGCTACCTTTGATGAAGCAGAAGCGCACAAACTTAAAGCAACCTTGCCGAGGTGCAAGCTCCCCCCAAGGAGCCACCTCCAAGGAAATTTTTGTAATCCAAAGCGGTGCGGGTGCCACCTTTGATGAAGCAGAAGCACACAAACTTAAAGCAACCTTGCCGAGGTGCAAGCTCCCCCCAAAGAGTCACCCCCAAGGAAATGCCGATGCAATATTACTTGTCCCATTTTATTAAATGGTTGAACAATGCCGATGCGATATTACTTGTCCTATTTTATTAAATGGTTGAACGATGCCGATACGATATTACTTGTCCAATTTTATTATTGAACAATGTCGATGTGACATTACTTGTCCCATTTTATCAAATGGTTGAACAATGTCGATGCAATGTTACTTGTTCCATTTTGTTAAGAGGTTAAGGTAAGTCAATGCGATTACGATCTACTTCTACTACTCAATCGAAGTAATGTTAGAAGAAGTGATTGCTTGTGCAACAAAAATAACGTGAACTGAAGTGACAACACTTAGAAGAAAATGAACTTCATTAAATTGCAATAACAGATCGAAGCCATTACAAAAAAAAAGAAATGAAGATTACAAAATAACTAATCTACGTGAACCAGGACTTCTGCTTCTTCTTGAGGGGCCTCTTCCTCTTCATCTTTTCCCTCTTCGGCTACGGGCGACCCCTAGTAGGGCCACCAAACTCTTCTTCCAAGAAGTTGATGCCTAGATTAGGATGCTTCTCGTGCAGACGTGACATCATCTCCTTGGCTGCCCAGGACGCCGAGTAGTTGGCGAAGTCGTCATATTCCTGCGTGGTGTGAAAATTATCTTTATAATCTTGCAAGGTCACCTCACCAGCTTTCTTCACCTTTTCTTTGAGGGAGTCAATCTCTTCTTTTTGGGCCTCAGTAAGCTTCTTCAGCTCGCGCTTCTCCCTATTCGCCTTCGCCAATGCCTCCGAAGCTATCTTTTGATGCTCGTTGGCAACATCGACCCTTTTAGTCAGACCAGCCACTTGGGAGACGGACTCATGCAGCTCGTTCTTTAGATGGTTAACTTGAATCTCCACTGTGTCCAGCTTCGAAGTGGCCGTTATCCACCTTTCATCCGCCTCCTCGGCCTCTTTCTTGGCCCTGGTCACTTCGGCCTCCCAAGTCCCCGCGACCTTCAGCTTTTTCTCTAGTTCATCAGTTCTTTTGCGGATGCTTCATACCATATCCTCCACTACGGCATGGTGTGCTATCGTAGGCACCCAAAAATAGTCCTTAAAACTCTAAAAC
>CAIGRH010019534.1:0-15847 GCA_903798295.1 Fraxinus nigra | reverse complement strand
TCCATTTTACTATAATATAGATCAAAGTGCCCCCATTAACAATTTTAAATTCCACAATGAAAACAAAATTATTTATATAATTAAAAAAATGTATTGATCAATAATAATAACTTGACACATAACTTATACTTACTTATTTTAAAAAGTAACATGTCAATCATGCATTAAATGATCATTTCTCCACATAAGTGAGTAAATAAAACATTTATGAAATGTAGAGAACTTTCATGTTCAAAACGAAATCTCGTTCTAAACAAATGAAATGTGAAGTGTCAAGATAAATATGGTCCAAATGTCGATAATAGCCTTTAGAAAACGTCATACAATGTCAAGAATAACAACTATTAAACACAACTTCTCAACAACAAAAAAAATTTCAAAGAAAAAATGAAATTCTATCGAGAATTGTGAAAAACCTAATCATATGATTTTCAAAATGAAGTTATATGATTTTCTTATGAATTGGAAGCATATAATTATTTTTTAGTGTTAATGATTTTTCTATTTCGCCTTCTTCATTTTTTTCTCAAAATTCTTTGTCATTATCTAATAGATAATAAAAACAAATGAATCCATTAGGNTCCAAATGTCGATAATAGCTTTTAATATGTTGAAAATGTCATGAAATATCAAGAATGATAACTATTAAACACAACTTATCAAGAAAAACAAGATTTCAAAGAAAAACTACATTCTACCGAGAATTGTGAAAAGTCTAATCATCTGCAAATTTGGATGAGATTAAATTTTTCGAAATAAAATTATATGATTTTCTTATAATTAGTTTTTAGTGTTAATGATTTTTCTACTTCGCCTTCTTCATTTTTTTCTCAAAATTCTTTGTCATTATCTAATAGATAATAAAAACAAATGAATCCATTAGGTATTAGCTAGAATTAATGTATCTTCTCATGGAAGCTGCTTATTTTTCTCGAAATTGGTGTCAAATTGAAAAAAAAAAAAAAAGCTTCATTTTTCATTGAAGATATAATTGACATTTTGGTACCAAATTTGGCCATTTTTACAAGAATTATTAAAATTAGACAATTTTCAATCGACGAGCATGAAATTGACAATTTTTATAAATTCACCTTTTTATTATTGACATATACTATAGCCTATGAGTCTGTAGGTACTCTTAGATTAGGTGGGCCACAAAATATTTATGGTCTCTAACTCATTTTAGATGGGAAGAGAACCGAACGTCATTGTTTGCTTATTTGGGTTCATTATAATTTCTTTAAAATTTGAATTTAGATTAATTTTAATCACATATTTACAATTGTTATTTGTCTATATATTTAGTGTGTGTTTGTCTCCCATTATTGGGAGACGAATGATGTAATGAATAGTATTTTTTGGAGAATATGTGATTGAAATTTCAAATAACTTTATTGATTTGTGTGTATGTGGTGGAGATTATTTACTGTAGCAAACAATGTTTGATAAAATGATAGACAAATCGTGACTTAATGAAACATATTACTCATCTTCATTATAATCTCATATAATGAAACTCGAACAAACGTTAAAGACAAAAAATGTGAATACAAGGCAGATACACTATCTTTGAGTATGATGATGATGATGATGATGATATATATATACAGTACAGTAATTATAGTATAGTTGTGGCTAAAAAAAATTCAATGTTTTTTCGAATACTTTCAAAGTTGTTTTTCAAGTCAATGTATTATAGCTCCTGTTTAGTATTCATTCTTTTAAAATTCATTTTCAACCACATAATTTTTAATAAAATAATATTTTCCATCATATCAATAAATTTTTTTTACTTTTTAACCACATATTTCTCATCATATCACTATTTAAAATACATTATTTCCTCAATAATATCCATCAAACACACCCTTAATATTATTTTCTATCGGTTACTCCATAACATTTGAAAATTTATTGATTCGATGGTTATGTCAACAAAATCATTAATTTTCAAATGAAATGAGATAAACTTTGAAAGTAAGGTGACTATTTTTAAAGTTTTTTTTTAGTGAATATTAAGAAATAATATTGAAATTATAGTGACTATTGGAATTTTAAAACCTATGGATGATGTAAATTTCAAAGATCATTATTTAATTAATTGAAAAAAAAAAAAAAGGAAACGTCAAATTGAATTGAAATTGTCAATGTGGAAATATTGGGATTACCAGATTTATTTTTTCACAGATATTAAGGTGAACCTAACCATTAAGACAAACATGGGGAGAAGTGGACGAATGAGAAAATGCCAGGTAAGAATTATGGGAATATGTTGTTGGATGAGATTTGTCTTTAAGTCCATCCATCCCTAGTTAAAAATGGCCCATCACAGCCTCATCATAGTGGAAGACTCAGCAGTAGTAGCAAATATCAGGGGGGATGAACTTACTGAAAAATCTGGTCCACCCTCATGTGAATCCCATCAACTTGTTTATTATCTACACCATCCACGTCGTCCTCGTCGTACTCGTACGTCCTCATCGATGCCCAAACACGCACAATAAGCACTTATTTTAACGCTCATTTTTGTGATTTGAGATTTGTTATCCCGAACTTGCTGTCTTCTTAAATGGGTTGATGTGAAGAATGAGAAGACGACCAGATGTTAATGTGTTGGCTTCTTCTCATTGATAAGAAGAGATTATAAGCAGAGGTGTCAAATACGTAGGGTTCATTTAGCATGACTTTTATTTTTACTTTTTATAGAACAGTTTTTGGAGAAATTTATCTTAATTTTTTTTGGAAACTAGGTTTTAAAAAAACTTACCGTTGCGGAAGTGCTTTCAGAAGAAGTCAAATTGGAGCAAGTTATTTTAAAAGCTTTTCTAACTACCAAAAAGTTCATTTTAACTTTTCAAAAGTCATGTTAAATGAATATGTGTGCTGAGCTATAATTGATTGTATTAGATAGTCTCAAAAATTATCACAATACACTTGCTTTCTAATGCTATTATGGCTTATTCTAGGTAGATTGGACATTTTTAATAGAAAAACTTAACCTTTGTTTAAGCCACATTTTATCAAAAATTATTTTTTAAAAATTTATTTTCAACCACACATTTTTCAATAGAATAATATTATATATAAATTGAAATTTTTTTCTTCATTTTTAATCACTTATTCTCCAAAAATCTCTCAAAACAGGGGGTCAAAGAAGGGCTTAAAGTGGTATATTTACCGTGTTGTCTAATCTTGTTCGTTAGTGATTATGCGTGTGCGTGAATCTTCCTAGTTGCTTACCATCTATAGGGCTGACCCACATCTCCATTTTTTCCAAATCTACAAAATTTGTGACAACTGTATAATTCATTATATTTGACACATAAACTTGGGGCAGCTCCTATAAATAACCATCGACTCATTTCATAATTCAAACTACTAGTTTTCTGTCTCACCCTATTTCTTCCTTTACTTTGTCATCACAAACACTTGATTTATCCTTAACTTTACCTCGAACTATAGAAAAATGGATAGAAGTTCCATAGATGAAAGCACAACTAGTGATAATTCTATGTCGATTGCACCGACGTCCACGTTAACGATGCCGGTGAATATGTCACCAGAATGTTTGTGCCGTGTCGGAAGTGGCACAAGTGTGGTAATAGATGCCGAAATCGGAGCCGGCCCCGAGTCCGGCCGGAAGCTCCCATCTTCGAGGTTCAAAGGTGTAGTCCCTCAGCCTAATGGTAGGTGGGGGGCACAAATCTACGAAAAGCACCAAAGAGTTTGGTTAGGCACTTTCAATAAAGAAGAAGAGGCTGCGAGAGCGTACGATATCGCCGCACAACGGTTTCGCGGTGGCGACGCCGTCACGAACTTCAAACCATTGTCTCAAACTAAGGAAGACGAAATAGAATCTATCTTCTTGAATGCACATTCCAAGGCTGAGATTGTCGACATGCTTCGTAAACATACATACAGTGATGAGCTCGAGCAAAGCAAGAAAAGAAACTATGGTGGCATAGGCGAGAATGGCAACCGGGCTGCCTGGCTTTTCACCTCATTTGGTGCCGATAGAGCGCGAAAAGTCCGAGAACAGCTATTCGAGAAGGCCGTAACGCCTAGCGATGTCGGGAAGCTAAACCGGCTGGTTATACCTAAACAACATGCAGAAAAACACTTCCCTTTGCCAAGTGAAAACAATTCCAAAGGTTTTTTGATGAATTTTGAAGATATGGGTGGAAAAGTGTGGAGATTTCGATATTCTTATTGGAATAGTAGCCAAAGCTACGTGCTAACAAAGGGGTGGAGTAGGTTTGTGAAGGAAAAGGGCTTGCGGGCCGGTGACATTGTGAGTTTTCAGCGTTCGACCGGACTGGATAAGCAGCTTTACATCGATTCGAAGGCGGAGAATGGATCGATTGCTGGGATATCGAGCCAGCCAGTTCCAATGGTAAGACTATTTGGCGTAAACATATTCGAGGTACCAAGTAATGTTAGTTGCTATGGTAATAAGAGGTTTAGAAAAATGGATGTTTTGACGTTAGAGTGCAGTAGCAAGAAACAAAGGGTTATCAATGCCTTGTAACATTTCTTTTTCTATGTTTTTTGGTGTATTTTTCTTTTGATTTTACTTCACGTAGAGTTGTAGCAGTTGCAAGTTGCAAAAGTTTAATTGTATAGTATTAGACAAAAAGCTGGAAAGTGCTGAGAAATTGGTTAAGGAAAATGGAATTTCTGATGTCTACTTTTTTTTTTTTTTATTCATTTTTTTCCTACAATTTTTTGCACCTGTCTTATTGTACTTTTCTAATCATTATTGGCTATAATCCAACCGTGAAAATCTTGGGATCTTAATCATTTGGTGCATGATTCATTCTGGAAATCGGGTTTTGCAAACAGATTCATGAACTGAGTTCATAAAGAATTATGAACATCATGTGGAATCTTTGAAAATCTTGAAATCCTGTGGAAATCAGTTTCCTTTTCATTATTCTGATTTCTACCTGTATTTGACAATAGAATACATATTGATGCATATAACTGTCAATAAACTCCTTCCCCACTTTATGTGAATTTAATTTCGAGTATAAAAATGAATCTATTGGATCCCAAGAGAGTATATATTGGAACATAAACTTGTTATTTTATTAGCAAAAGGGTTTCAAACCTGTTGATTTTATTTATTTATTTATTTATTTATTTTTTTGAGGAATTTGACTACATAATATTTCCAAAAAATTGTCAACTGTTAAATAATGTCGACATTTTTCATATGCAAATGCAAACATAGTCAAAGGAGTACTAATTTATTCAAATAATAATTATTATTATCTTGTAATCTCCATTTTAATTTGAATAATGCACCATTACAAGTCAAATGTTTTTGTACGTTCTTGAATTTTCTTGGGAACTTTCACGAGTTAAAGTCGCATGCTTCACCAGGTTATTTTCATACTTTATTCAAGTTAAGCAGGTATCGGTAATTGAACTATTCATTTTTTTTTCCAAGTATTTTCAATTTATCTTGTGAGAACTACATTTCTATTTTATGAGTTAGATTTAAATTTTTAATTCTTATGATGACATTATTGAGATTATGTTTTTCAAATTAATTATAAGTTGATCAAACATTATTTTATCTTCACATTTTGAAGAATCTAAAACTTTTTATCTACTTTTTATTAACACATTCCATACATCCCACTATTTGTAATCTACATAAATCTTTTCCGAACATACATTGAATTAAGATTATCATGTTTGAAGCTATGCATAATTTTCAAGTTAGTACATTTTCAAGGGCAACGTATATGAATATAATAAAAACACAATCAACGTATATTTTAAACAATTTTAATATATGTACATCAAGTTTGATATTATTGTGATGTGATAACTTTTTACATTAATTTTAACATTTTAAATCATTAATGACCTAGATTTTGACATATCTTGGAATGTCAAACTTAATGTATACAAAAGTGTAAAAGTAGTTTAATTCTATTTTAAAGCATTCACATTTTCATATTTCTCCCCCACCCGTATCTTATATACCCCACTCTCCATATGAAAAAGTTGTGCAAATTTTCAACTCAATCCTTATATAAATCCCAATCAAAATCCTCAATTGCAAAAACCTTGACTTAGGTTTAGAGTTGTGTATTTTCTTTTGTAAATATACAATATCATAAAAAAGTAATATAGTCAACCTATAAGTCCGAACGAACATTTACATAAAGACTATCATTTAATCCTCAATTTACTATTCATAACTCCTAAATGATGAAACACAAATAAAAATGTTTCATTAATTACCTGAATTGTCTGATTATACTAAATCATTGTTTCGTTCTTCTTAAAAAGTTGATCAAAATCTAATTAAAATCCTACGCGATTGAGGGATTTCATTGGAATCACAACTTTTCAACATATTCTGTTGGTGGCCGATCTAAGTTTTATTAGAAAAAGAAGTACAAGGCCTAGGTCAATGCAATATAAGGTCGGACTATGCTCGAGAAAGCAAGCTTGGCAATGCCAACATAATTTATGAGAACATCATGATTACTAAAATACTGCCAACTGCCCCACCTCATCACCAACCATTCCGAGTAAGACATGTGGCAATCGTGACATCAACACATATTTTGCAACCAATCATGAGTTAGTAATGATTATACAGTGTTAGGTCATCATTACTTGTGCCATAGCTGAAACATAGACATCATGATGATGTGCACGGTCGACCTTAACAATCAATCAAAACATTGGATCATTAGTTAATGGCACACATTCGTAAGACAACATTGTACCTGAAATGACTTGAGACAGCCAAGTGGTGGGGTATTCCCTCCTATAAATAGGAACCAATCGTCCCCTCCTAAAGGAAGGGTGAGAGATAAGAACCTTTTGAATGAAAGATTTCATTTTCAACAATACTTTCCTTTTATGAAAAATTATGTACTTTGCTTAAATTCCTTTAGTAAAAAGCACTTTCTTTTCGTGAAAGTCATCTAAATATCTTATTACACACTTAGCTATCAATAGTTTGCCGCTAAAATTTTTTGTATAAAATACCACCATGAATCATAGCTCAGCGTCTAGAAATCAATCCCATACCAACCCTAATGAGACCAAAGTCTTGGGCGATTTCCAAAGGAAAAATGAATCAGCTGAGAGTGACAACCTTGACTTGTTGCCATGAAAGAGGCCATAGAGCATTTAACTAACACTGCCAACAGAATGGAACGAAAGTAGGCTACCGCTTTTCCTTTGGCCGACATCAAAGTAGAATCTTCGACAAGAGAGAGAGAGTTGGGCAACCTCTCACCAAAAGAAGTTCACAATTCTTAGGGAGAGAATCGTCCAAAAGTAAAATCGGTGAAGTAAAAAGTGATCCTCTAACTACAGACCAGACTATCAAAAAGGTTGAAAGTGTATTTCATAGGTTAAGTACCCAATGTTCACTAACACCTAGGGGTGAATACACCAGACCTAATAAAAAAGATCCCATAAAAAATGATAAGTGCACTAAAGAAACCCATCGCTGACTTGGAAGCGAAGCATAAAGGCACTGTTGAAGAATACTTCACTAACCATCATTCTCATTTCATAGAGGATATACTTACTAAACCAATGCCTGAGTATATCCTCTGTAACTTACATAAAAGGAGACTCTCTTAGCCACCTTAACAAATATACGCCATTAATGGATCTATAAGGGGCTATTAACCTTATCATGTGCCGAGATTTTCCCTTAACATTAGAGAATAAAGCCCGAAGATGGTTCGGGAAATTACCTCAGAGGTCTATCAAAAACTGAAATGACCTAGATATTGTTTTTCTTCCCAATTAATGGGCTCTAAGTCTAGAATGACGCCTAAAGAATTTTAGGTGAGCATTAAGCAAAGGCGAAGAAAATCACTCAAAAGCTATCTCAACGAGTTTAACAAGCAACCTATAGAGGTAGAAAATATTTCTGATGATGCAACCCTCATGGCAGTTTTGTTCGGACTCAAGCTTAGAAAGAGGTTTTGATGGTCTCTATACGAAGATGGACCTAAAACTTACCATGAGTTTCTGAATCAAGCTGAAAAACATATAAGAGCTGAAGAACAAGTTGAAGCCTTCATCTGAAGAGGTCAACAGAAGAAATTTGTAGCTAAGACATGAGAGACGACTCATGCACCCTATGTTCAACCACCTTAGCTATCTTAGAAGGGCTAACCTACAACTTGCCCTACCAGGACTATCAGCAAGAAATCCTCAATCAAGGAACGAGAATGATGTTGATAGGAGAACACCAACATGTAGAAAGATTAAGAAGAGAATGTCAAAAGAGAGCTAGAAACACTCACGTCGACAGAACTATGAGGTGTGAAGATATAAGTCTAACCTTACAGCTGCTCAATTCCCTTAATGAGAGAGACACTCACGCCGATCTTTCATTTTGACCTAAATAGCAATGAGAGAGACCCCTAAATGTTCAAAGATATGAAGCATTGCGCAAGAAACTAGAAAAATTACTAAACAATGGATTTATTGAAGAGATGATCTACCCCAAATGGGTCGCCAATCCAGTTTTTATTAAAAAAAAAAAGTAATGGAGATTAGAGGGTTGTATAGACTTTACTAACCTTAACAAAGCTTGTCCCAAAGACAACTTTCCTCTCCCAATGATTGATGCCATTGTCACGCATGAATTGCTCGGTTTTATAGATGCCTATTTTGGATACAATTAAAACTCCATGTTTAAATGGGACCAAGAACATACTTCATTCATAACAAACCATGGTCTGTATTGCTACCTAATGATGCCAATTGGTCTAAAAAAATGCCAAAGCAACATACCAAATTCTCTTGAACTCCATGTGTGCCCAACAAATTGGCAAGTTCATGGAGGTTTATGTTGATGATAAGCTAGTGAAAGGCATCATTGTTATGGACCATATCCAACATTTGTCAGAAATGCTCGGGATCCTTATAAATAATATGAAGCTCAATCCCCTCAAATGTCATTTGGAATAAGTTTCGGCAAGTTCTTAGGTTACATGATCAATCATCCGGAAATAGAGGCCAACTTAGAGAAAATATGAGCTATTATCGAAATGAAGGCACCGATTCGACCTAAGACAAAGTCTCACGGGATAATTATGGCGTTAAATAGGTTTTTCTCTAGGTCTTCTGATAGTTGCAAGCCCTTTTTCGATACATTCTGAGGAGGAAAGAAATTTGAATGGATTCAAGGAGCTAAAGACATAATTAGCTCAGTCAACTTTCCTATCCAAGCCTAAGGTAAGTCAAAGGTTGTCAATTTACCTAGTTGTGTCCGAACACACTTTAAGTGTTGTACTCGTTAGAGAGGATGACAGTATACAATACTTGGTTTACTACATCAGCAAAGCCCTTTATGATGTAGAATTTCATTATTCTCCCATGGAAAAGTTTGCCTATGCCTTAATTATGTCTACAAGCAAATTATGACCATATTTCTTAGAACATCCCATAGAAGTTTTGTCCAACTATCATTTGAAGCAAATTTTGCAAAACCAGACACATTAGGATGTTTAGGAAAATGGGTTGTTAAATTTAGACAATTTAACATCTCGAATAAGCCACATAAAGCCATAAAAGGTTAGGCCTTAGCTTACTTTGTGGATGAATTCAATTCAAAACCTTATGAGCAACTACATGAAGATTTCCTTGGGAACTATTAGTTGACGAATCCTCTACTACAATTCGTTCAGGTGGAGGAATAGTATTGATCAGTCCAGATCGCAACTATTTTTGCTAAGCATTCACCTTTGATTTCAAGGCTTCCAACAACAAAGGTTGAATATGAAGCATTAAGAGCCAAATTCAAAATGTCCAAACAACTAAAAGTACTTAAACTAGTAGCACATAGTAACTTACAACTCATAGTCAGCAAAATCAATTAAACCCACAAGCAAAAGAAGAACGAAAGAACATATACCTTCAAGTTGCTAAAAAGGAATTCGAAGATTACAGAACCATCTATGTAAGGCAGATTCCAAGAACACATAACAGCCATGACAATGCTTTAGTTAGACTAGCCATGAGGGACGAAATAAAAGAGTTCGACAACATTCCAATCTGAAGACTCCAATACTCTACTATTAAGAAAGGAGGAATATCATCTATGGTTATGGATCCGAATCCTACCTGGTTGGATGAGATCACCTCATATCTCAAAACAAGAATGTGCCCTGAACCTTTAAAGCTAGGAGGTTACGAATCAGGTATGTCGGTACACACTATGAGATGATATCCTTTACAAGAGGGGATACACAAACACCACCCTTGCAAAAAGTATACAAAGGAATTTGTGGCAATCATTCTTGAGGAGAATCATTTGCTTACAAAATTATAAGGCAAGAATATTTTTGGCCAACCATGAAATGTAATAATTTAGATTTTGTAAGAATCTGAAACAAATGCCAACTCCTTGCTCTTATGATAAAAGCACCGCCAAAAGAACTTAGTTCGATCGTAAGTACATGGCCATTCTCCATATGGGGATAGATTTGATTGGCCCTATGCTTACACAGAAAGGTGGAACCAAATTCGTCAATGTAGCAGTGGATTATTTTACCAAATGGGCTGAAGTTGAGCCCTTTGCAAAGATAACTGAGCAAAATACAATTGATTTTATATGGCAGTCCATCACATGTAGATTTGGAATATCTCACTCCGTCATGATTAATAACGAGAGGCACTTTGACATTGCTTATCTTATAACATTTTGTAAAGAATTTGGCATGAAGAGATCTTTCTCCACTCCAAATTATCCTCAAGCTAATGACCAAGTAGAGACAATCAACAAAATTATCAAGCATATGCTAAAAGCCAAACTTGACAACTTAAAAAGAGCTTGGACGGATGAACTTTCCAGTGTGTTATGGTCATATCGCATTACTTCGAGGATGAGCATGGGAGAAACACTTTTCTGTTTAGCTTACGAGATAGAAGCTGTAATTCCACTAAAAATAGAGATTCAATCGTTTCAAACTAAAATACGTTACCAGAAAGGAAATGAGGAAGCCCTATGTGCTGAGCTAGATTTGCTTGAAGGAAAAAAACAATAGAACTGAACTTAGAAATGTGATGTACAAGCATCACAATGCTCAATATTATAACCAAAAAGTGCTCAAGCGAGAATTTGAAGTTTGGACTCTATTATTGAGAAAGGTATTTCTTGCCACTAGAGAACTCAATTCTGGATCATTAAGTCCTAACTGGGAAGGTCCCTGTAAGGTCACTAAATCCTATCTAAAGGAGTTTGTAAGCTATAAGATATGTAAGGAAGACCTATTCTGCATCATAGGAATGCAGAACATCTCAAAAAATATTACTACTCGACATTAAGATCTACTTTTGAATGTAGAAGCATGATCCCTTTCAGTAAAGTTTTTATAGTCCTTATTAAATTCAAATCTCTCTCACTTATCAAATGACCCGCTCTCTAACAATCCAATCTAAGGTTGCTGGTGCTGCAACATTTAGCCTCTGTTTGGTACACATTAAAATTCTTATTCTCATTCTTCTACTCATTTTCAACCACACATTCTCCATCAATCTACTATTTTAGAATACATTCTTTCAAAATATTGTTCTTAAACACGCCCTTAGTGAAAATTCCTAAAAAAGATTGTAAGGACCCGTTCCTCAGCAGTTCAACCTAAGGTTGCATGTTATGCAACACTTAGTGAACATTCCTAAAAAGGAATTGTAAGGACGTGTTCCCCAACAGTCCAACCTAAAGTTGGATGTGCAACAACACTTAGTAAAAATTTCACAAAAGGAATTGTAAAGGCCTGCTCCTTAGCAGTTCGGTCTAAGATTAAATATGTTGCAACACTTAGTAAAACTTCTTTAATAGGAATTGTAAGGACCTGTTCCTTAAAAGTCCGACCTAAGGTTGCATGTGCTATAACACTTAGTGAAAAATCTTAAAAAGGGATTGTAAGGACTTACTCCTCAACAGTCCGACCTAAGGATGTAAGAAACACATAGCCAAATTTTACGAAACATAAATTCTTTTAAGGTTTCATCAGTCACAAGCTCTCAATTAAGGAATTTCTCTAAATTGAAATAAATACTTAGGTAGGATCCCAAAGCAAGACATTTATATTTCGTGCATTCTTCTTCCGTTCGACACACATTAAAAGTTACCAAAATAATCCCCTAAGACATTAGTTCAAAACAAAGTTTAAAATAATACAAAAGCTAATCTAAGAAGCTGGGAGATATGATTTGTTTGGAGTCCTAGTTGGATAGTCGTCTCCATCATCTGAATTAGTTGTAGTAATTCCAACTGTGGCGGTCATCTTGGCTAGGCGGCCTTCTATTCCTCTAAAGTCTTATGAAGAAAATCCACATCAATGTTTGGCCTCATTCTTTCGATGTGTTTTATCACCTTTATCAAATCGACGATATAGGCATCCTGTGCTAATGCATTGAACTACGGAGACTCCCTTCTAAGCTTTATGGCTATAACCGCACTAGCATCTGCCTCCTCATCTCTTTTTCTCTTAGCCTCTAATTTCTCCTCTTCAGCCCTTTTCTTTTTTTACTTTTGACTTGAATGTTGGGCTCTTTACCCTGTAGCTTAGCAGTTCCAGTTCCTCCTTGAGCTTACACTCCATGGCGACCTTTGGCTCCAACTCGGTCTCCGAAATGCAGAGCTTGCTCTCACATTCTTTCTTTTCCCCATCCATTTAGTTACTTTTAGCTTCCATTGCCTTATAGATCGCCAGTGATTCATCCCTTAAGGAAACCATCTTTTCAATTTTAGCCTTCACCTATAGCAGAAGAAATTCAAAAGTTAGCAACAATGAAATTAAGAATACGTGATAACTTACAAAAGAGTATCTTCTAAGCCACAATCATCATGTACAAACTGAATGGATGACCATGTAGATCCGCTGTAATACATGCCTCATCTACTGACATGTTCTCCAAGTATCTTTGCTACCTGTCCATCCAGCTTCTCATATCAAGTTCGCTGAATCCCTAATAGTAGGAGGCATAGTTGACGTCAATTCCCTAGAAGGCAATGGGAAGTGCAAAAATATTTCAGGGTGAGTCCACCATGGCCTCGATGTCAGGACGCTGCAAGTCAGGGCATGGAAGATGTGAAAGAAATGTGCTCGACGTTGCATGAACCGAAGTAGTAACATCATCTATTTCCTTGGGAGAGAAGCCAGCAAGAGTCGTTGGACATGAAGTAGTAGCTAGTGGCTGAACTGTTCTATTTGATGTGAGTTTTCCTCTTTTGGGACTTCTTTGCCTCAGTCTCATTGCACTTCTTAGTTGCCTTTGCAGCCTTGTTCCCCAACATCTCTCCACTTTGACCTAAAAACAAGATCAAGTAACCATTTAGTTCAGCCTAAACGGTATTCCTTTGAAATCAACGAACTACAAAAGCATAAAAACCTAATGGAAAGAAGTTGATGAACAAAGTTGCTAAAAAACAAATTCCGTTGGAAAAAGGTTAAAGTCTGAAATCAACAAATTGCACATCCTTACGATTTCACCTAGTGATTATTCAGTCAAGTTTTCCTTAATTAATCAATTTATCTCTCGATTTTAAATAAATCATATTTAGCTAAATCAATTCACTTTATTTATATATGAATCCGTATAAGCCCCACACACACACACACACATATCCTTTTATTCGGATTGACAAATTTTTGACTATATGATCTAAATCTATAACTTATCTCTCCGTTTGTTAAAAATTCATAATTCATTGAATTAGTGCCAATTAATTCAAAGTATTAAGAACCATAAATATAATCAATCCATGAAGAATTTAACTACAAGAATTTTGAAAATTGAAATCAAAGTGTGACACCATGTTACATTTGCCATAACTAAGAATTTAGCTACTCATACAATTGAAAGAAAAATAACTAAAAGAATAGATTTCATCACAAGATTTTGAAACAAAGATGAAGAAAAAAATATGATCTTGCACCAAAATTTTCACAGTCAAATTCTTGAAAATCCTAAAATTTGATTCTTGATCTTAATTTGCAATGTGTTTCTCACTCTCAAATGGTGTCTCCAATTAAAATGAATGATAAAAGTTGTATATAATCGTCACATCTAGCTCTAAAAATGAGTCACAATGTATTCACGTAGAATTTGAGTTGGAATACGAAATCTACATTTTTCCCTCACGTGGTGAGATCACATGGTAGAAATTTTCAAAGTACGGCCTCACATTTTAAGGCCCTTGTGATCGCAAAAGCTAATAAATTTTATTCATGTTCAAATTGGTCCTCAACTCCAATTTCTTGTTTAGCCCTAGTCATTTTTAATTGAAGTAGAAGCCCTTCAACTTTCAAAATCTATACATTCGTCCACATTTTCTAGATTTTGTACATCTTCGATCCAATTGATCAAAACTCATCTATTTTTTCATCTATTTATGTTCAAATAAGGATTTCTCCTAAATTAATTATAATATAAGAAGAATTAAGTATCTTTTCAATGTAAACACTTCAAAATGCCCACTTTTGGTGGTTTGGATAATTATAAAATCACACTTATCAATTACCTCAAGGATCCTTTGTTCGTCCTTGAATAAAGTAAAAGAAAAGAAAAATCGACTAAACTCTACACACATATCAAGTCGAAATATGTCACTTAATGTTTCTTCAAAGCGAACATTTAAATTTCAAAATTTAAGTAAATGAAAAAAAGAAGAGAGAATGAATAGTTCTTTCACAAATTCCATATATCGTATATTTAGCTTTTGAGTACGTGTAATAATCGTTTTCGATTTCACCATTGCTATTTGGATCTAGTTATGTACTTCAACTCCTAACATAACTTTTTCCAAACAATACCAAATTCTAAGTATGTCAATATAATCTCTCTTCACTAGTATTACTTTTTTTTATTTTTGATTTTTTTTCCTCAAAAAGCAAATGAAACAAATGAGATACAACTTATTTTCATCATCAACTCAACTACTCTCCAAATTCGTAATCAATGACCATGACTAAGCTGGACAAAGATAATACTTATAATTATTGTGCCAGTGCCTCAACACACCTCGGCGTGTTTTAGTTTTATTTTCTTTTTATTTTGTTCATTTTCTACTTTTGGTATCTTTCTAGTTTTGGACTATAGTTTTCACTCTACACTTTAAGTAGCTTTCTTCTCGAGTAGATCGTCTCCTATATTTATTAATAATGAGTAGGGTTGAATTACTCAAGACGAGTTTCACACAACAATTTTGGTAATTTTGTCCTACGTGCTACAACTAGTACAATGTCTTTTAATTTTTGTGGTCAACTATAAGAATCAAAGAAGTGTAAGAGCATTTTTAAGAGGTGCTTTAAACATAAGATGCTCTCTATAATAAGGAGTCAACCCTTGAAATAATGCTCAAAAGACTCTTTAAATTAAAATTTTAAAATAGAAAGTGAATTTGACTCTCCAAATTTAGAGAGCCAAACATACCCCCTATAATTAAATGCATTCAAAGTATTTCAATTTTCAATAGAAAAAAATATTATTTGGATGAAAGTTAGTTAAAATAAAAGATAGGAAATATAATAAATATTCTTTCGGAACAATAAAATTAAATGTTAAATATAAATAGTCCATTGGAGTACATAAAAAAAATTCTCTCTAAATTACAAAATATGCTATTTAAAAATAAAGTTTTGGAGATGCTCTAAAATAATGATGTCATTGGTTTTGATGGATCTAATCACACCAAACTTATTCTAAATAGGTTTTCGATATGGTTTTAAATGGATAACTAGTGTAAAACCAAATACCATATGGTCTTAAAAGGTTCTAAGATAGCAAACTAGCACAAGTAATTTATAATCAATCATAAGTGCATTCAAGAATGAATTTGTGC